>PVJO010010580.1:0-63623 GCA_004026905.1 Hystrix cristata
CTGATAAACTTGTACTAAATGGGAAGTTCTTTGTGTGGTCACTTTATGACCCTGTTTATAACCCTGTGCCGGGAAGTTCTTTGTTCCAGGAGAAAAACCTCCAACTTACAGCACCCCCAAGGCTCCAGGAAGAAGCCCGCCAGGAAGGGCTGCTCAAGTTTGAATAAACCAATTATGTGCCGCCACACTTTCCTTTCCCGCGCGCACTCTCCCCTTCCCTCTCCCCTTCCCGCGCCTGTTCCCTACCCCATAAAAACCCCACACTCCTATAGTTCGAGGCCATTACTTCTGCCTCCTAGGTGTGAGGGGTATATACTGGCCCAGAGCTCTGTTTGAACAATAGCTTGTTGTTTTTACATCGAACCTGGTCTCTTGTCGTTCTTGGGCGCCGCTCACCCTTGTCCCGAGTAAGTTAGAGAGGTTTTAGCCTCAACAGCAGCATGATGCCCTCAGTGCTGCAAGCGGGGTCCCCAGCCTGAAGCCTCTCGCGCCCCCCGGAAACCTGTTAGAAAAGCAGACCGTGAAACTCTGAGCCAGGGTCGCTGAATCAGAACCTCAGCAACTAGGCTCAGCAATAGGACCTTGAGGAGCTTGGCAGGTGACTGTGAAGCATGAATTTGGGAACCGTGGCCCAGGGATGGTCGAGAAGCCTAAGTGAAGGTGCTTGTGTAACATGCTCAGGACCGCCTGGTGCTTCAGTATTATTCAGCTGTTCCTGTAGTCACTGTCAGGGCACAGGGGCCGAAAATCTTTTCTAATAAAACTTTAATTTCCAAGAGTGCCCGGTATTCGGAGATGGGCACGCCCCTGGTAGGTGCAAGCGGTCTCCTGACACAAAGTCTTCTCTGTCTTTACCGCTGACCATAAAGAGACACAGGGAATTACAAAGGAAAAAGATGCAAGTATCTGCATCTGTAAGGGAAGAAGTTATTAACAGGGCCTATGGTAACAGGGGGATGCTCGAAGCCTAAACCGGAAATAACTCAGGGAAGAGAGAGGCGAGTGATGCTCTTATGCTCAGAGACCATGGGACAGGTGGGCCTGGAGAGAGTACAGGAAAGTCAACTCCGCTGTGTTGGGATCTTGATATTTAGAAAACTGGGAGGCGCATCCCAAGGGAATTTTGAGGCAGGAAAGGTTGCGTGTAGTCAGGCTCATGGGATAAGAATCTGGGCCTGAGGAAGAACAAAGACTTGACAGGTGGGAACTTCCCCTGGAGTTCAAGGCCATCACCAAGCTCCCATCAGCCTTTGCAAGAATCGTCATGTGGGCCATGTGTGAGTAGAGTCCCAAAGATATCAGATCTCTTTTTTTGTTTTTTCAAGAGCCAACCAGAGCTTACCAGATGCTTTCCAATGCACGGGCCCTTCTCTTGGGGTGAACCCATTCCAGGGCGCCCTTTTTTCTTTTCTTTTCTTTTCTTTTTTTCCCTTTTTCCTGTTTTTTTGATATGGGGTGTCCCTAGGTAACCCAGGCTAGTCTTGAACTCACAGCCATCTTCCTGCCTCAGCCTCCCGACTGTCAGGTTTACAGGCTGAGGCAGGAGGATCCCTGTGAGTTCAAAACCAGCCTGGGCTACATAGTGAGTTCAAAGCCAGCCTGAACTACATAGTGAGACCCTGTCTCAAAAAAAAAAACCCCCAAAAAAAACCCCCCAAAACCCAAAACCAAAACAAAACAAAAAACCCAAAACACGCCCCCCCCAGACTATTTTTCATATTCGAGAGTTCCTCCAGCATCCTGTTAAGAATCTATGGATTACAGTCTTTTGTCTTGTTTTGTTTGGTTTTGTTTTGTTTTGTTTTTTGAGACAGGGTCCTGCTATGTAGCTCAGGGTGGCCCTGAACTCAGTATGTAGCCCAGGCTGTCCTCGAACTCATGGCAATCCTCCTGCCTCTGCCTCCCAAGTGCTAGGATTACAGACATGCCTGCTGATTATAGTCTTAAAGGAGGGGAGAAACAGCACATGGCCTGCTCCCCTGTCACCTATGCTTTGCCATAATTTCATTCAAATACATCTGTAATGTTCTACGTTCATTTGTTATAAAATCAAGATTACTGTTGATCATTTCGGTCCAGGATGGCCTTGAACTCGCTGCATAACCTAGGCTGTCCTCAAACTCATGATCCTCCTGACTCAGCCTCCCGAATGCTGCGATTATAGGTGTGTGTCATTATCCTGGCTTCCGTTTAACGATGCAAAGGGAGCCTCAGAAAAACTGTTAGGAAAGGCACATGGAAATTGTGTAAGTGTTCAAACTACACCCGAAGAGGGCAAGGAGCACAGAGTTTAATGAATTCTTGTTGACTGATTTATGTACTTGAGGCGTTACCTGACATTTTAACCCTGCAGGGAAAGCAAGGGTATGGCAACTCAGAAATGTAAATTATTTCATGCATAGCTTCATACGACCATCAAATCACACACAAGCTGTTTTCCATACGGCTGTCAATGGTAATAAGCCTTTTCACAAATGGGCAGTTTGGGGATAGTTTTCTAAGAGTAATTCTTGGGTTGTTACACTGGGGAGAGGTGTTAACCGACATCAATATTTTGAATCTCACCACATTAAATCTGCCAGTTCCCCTACGATTTAAAACTCCCAGAGACCAGTCAGGCGTGGCGGCTCACGCCTGTAATCCCAGCATTTGGGAAGCTCAGGCAGGGGGATTGCCTTGAGTTCAAGGCCAGCGTGGGCTACATAGTGAGTTCAAGACCAGTCTGGACGCTACAGCGAGACCCTGTCTCAAAAAGACCCTAAAAATAAATAAATACATAACATCTCCAGAGACTGGATAAAGAATTACATCCTACATTACTAGTGAGCAAAAGAAGTCTATATAGGGTTGGGGATTTAGCTCAGTGGTTAGAGTGGTTGCCTCACAAACACAAGGCCCTCAGTTCAATCCCCAGTACCAAAAAGTCTATATAGATACACATGAGAAAAAATATATATATATATGTATGTATATATTTTTGGTACTGGGGATTGAACTCAGGGCCTTGTGCTTGCAAGGCAAGCACTCTAACCCCCGAGCTAAATCCCCAGCCCCCTGAGAATATATTTTCATAGATATTGCATATTAAATAGGAATTGGGAAGTTCTACCTACTACCTTTTATCAAAATCAGAGGTGAGGCTTGATCAGTTTTCTAAAATGTAATTATTTTAATAATTAGGACTGGTCAAAATTATTTTTCAAAGTATGAACCAAAAAATAGGAAAAGTGAGGTGGGATTTAGCTGAAGTGGTAGAGCACCTGGCTAGCAAGCACAAAGCCCTGAGTTTGATCCTCAGCAACTCCCGGAAAAAAAAATTAGGATAAGGATTGGAGCATGGTGGCACATCCCTACAATTTCAGCTACTCAGGAGGCTGAAGCAAGTGGTACTCAAGTTCAAACCTGGCGTGGGCAGTTTAGCAAGACGTTGTCTCAAAAAAAGAAAATTTTAGAGCTTGGCATAATAGCATACACTTATAATTCCAGCACTTGGGAGGCTGAGGCAGGAGGATTGCCATGAGTTCAAGGCCAGCCTGAACTACATAGTGAGACCCTGTTTCAAAAAACTGAAACAACAACAACAACAGTGTTTTAGTTTAAAAGGCTAGGGGTAGGCCAGGCATGGTGGCACATGCCTGTAATTCCAGCTCTCCAGAGGCTGAGGCAGGAGGTTTTCTGCGAGTTCGAGGCCACCCCGGTCTACAATAGTGAGTTCAAGGCAAACCTGAACTACACAGTGAGACCCTACCTCAAAAAAAAAGGTGAGGTGTATACCTCAGTGATTGAGCCCCCACCTATTATTCTCAAGGCCCTGGATTCAATCTCTTTACCTTGGGAGAAGGGGGAACAAAATAGCTAATAATACCTTTTTTGTGGGGAGCAATACTGGGGATTGCACCCAGAAAGTGCTGAGGTACATCCTCAGCTCTTGTAGTTCAGGCTGGCCCTGAACTCATTGTGTAGTCCAGGTTGGCCTCGATCTCAAAGCGATTCTCCCGCCTCAGCCTCCTGAGCGATGGGATTATAGGCGTGTACCTCCCACTCAGTAGCCTTTTTAATCTGAGACAGGGTCTCACTATATTGCTCAAGCTAGCCTCAAATTTGTGATCCTCCTGCTTCAACCTGCAGAGTAGCTGGGATTATAGGCGTGTTGTCACCACACCCAACATGCTACATTTCTGCTATGCATTATTTAGCCCATTATGTATACATATAAATAGATAGTATGAGTAGGAATAAAAATGTCTTCTACTCTCTTGCTTAATGGTGATTCTCTTACATTTAGCTATTTCTTGGTTCAATTTTAGATTCTGGGTACATAAAAGGAACCCAGGTTTTCTCCAGTGCATTCTTCAATTCCGAGAAACAAAGGGATGCCACTCTTTAAAGCAGCTCCTGCCACACAGCCATATTGCTCAAGGCAGAGATCTTAACGCAGCTATGCAATTTTAGGGAGCTGTGGCCCAAGGGCAGCTGTAAAGCCCACGTGTCAGAATAATTTAGATTGCTTGTGATGCACTCAGTAAACAAACACACAGTGGACCAACTACACCCAGGGCCCTGGAACTCTGACCCACAGAGGCAGAGAACTGTGTGTCCTCCTCAGCGATCAACCAGCTCTGAAGGTAGGGACTTACTGGCAGACATCTTCCCTGGTTTTGTCTCCCAACCCTGGACAAAACAGGGAACACCAAGTGTGGTCCCCACACTGGTCACATAAAATGACCCATTTCTAATTGTTCTCCTTCCAACCAAATGTGCTCCTCCAAATAAGTTACAGAAGGGCTCCTCCTCCGCTTCCTCCTCCTCCAACTTCCGCAGGACAAACACCTTCCAGTCAGGGCAAACCCAACCCGCCCCCGAGCTTTTTTTCTGGATCTCTTACTGACTTCTCTGGATTCACATTCTGAATCAATAGCTGGCTTGTTCTTGTGTAGTGGTCTTTATTTATTCCCACATGAGTGATAATTATTTCTAGCTCCATGATTATGCTATATACATTTGTAAGTGTTAGGCCCCGACCTGTGTTTGAGGGGATTTTACTTTTTCAACAGATGTAAATAAAAATGTTAATACATTGATATTTAAAAACTTTTCTTCCTGCTTCTATCTAGAAAAGTGATCCATTTAATTTTTTAGTTTCCCACTTGAGAAATAAAGTATGTGCCGTTCAATTTGATTTTTCAGTAAGAATTTTCAAATTGATATGCACCGTGTATCCATTTTTGTAAACAAAACACTTAAAATACTTTAACGGGTAGGGGACAAGGGATGTTGATTTCCTACAATTAACACATTTCTTGTATAATTATTTATTTGTGTTGGCGCTGGGGATTGAACCCAGGGCCTCGAGCATCTTGTATAACTTTATTTCTTTCCTCCCCGCGGGAGGTGCTCACTAAAATCTACAGGTCCTGAGGACCCGGGCGCGCGGTTTCAGCCTCAGCTCGCGCACGCCTCGCAGCCGCGCGTCCCGCCTCCCCGGCCCGGCCCACCGCGACCCTCCTCTTCCTCCGCCTTCCCGCGGCCCCCTCAACCCGGCGCCGCGCCCCGCCCCGACCGGGGTCGGGGGGGACCCGGCGGCGTCACGCGCCGGACTCCGAGTGCCTGCCTGTCCCTCAGCCGGCGCGGCCAATCGCAGCGCGGGCAGCGACGGGGTCGGGGTGGGCGGGCCGCAGACGTAGGGCTTTAAAGCCGGAGTCGGGCGGTGTCGGCCGCATCCCGGGACCTCCGCGACCTCCCAGCTGTGTTTCTGCGGAGTGCGCCTGCGCATCGGCCGTCCAGGTGCGGGCCCCCCCCGCTCCGCGCGGTGCCGGGGCGTAGGCGGGACGGGCGCGGCTCCGTCGTCCGCGGAACCGGGATGTGGGGCTAGCGGTGGGGACCCGGGAGGGACGGGACACTTCTGTGGGGGAGGGGTCCCAGGTTCCGTGGATCTTCAGTCGTGGTTTCGGAGCCGCGGCGCACCCAGGCCGCCGCCTCTCGGGGTCGGGCCAGGCTGACGGCGCCGGGCGCCCACCGCTTCCGACACATCTGTGGCCGCGGAGGCCGGAGCGGGCGGCGAACCCCGGCCGGGTCCGGAGCGCCGCGTTGGGGGCTCGGAGGGTCCCCGGTCCGTTCTCCCGGGAAGGCGGCCAGGAGGATTCACGATTGCCACACACCCCACCTGCTGGACATTAGTCACGAAGAAAGAGTGAGGTGGCGTCTTTCTTAACTCTTGGGGAACCCTTCTCCCCAACTTAGGACCAGGTGGCCTCATCGGTAAGGTTTTACCTGAGTGACCTGTACTGCCGGTAAATAACCTGGACCAGCTGTTTCCTTGTTTTCTAGTTGTTGGCTTAAGATTCCCAAGCATGAGTACCCTGAGACTTAGAAGAATTTAAATTATTATCACACCTGTCCGGTGAAGTTTAACTCAATTCCTGTAGCACTTGTCAGCACTTGCTTTTCATTTTAGAAGCCGAAACAAATAACCTGCTTATTGTTTTTACTCTCTGGCCTGTTTTTCTCACATGCATCCTTAGCCCTTTCACAGTCTTTGTGTTCATACTGGTTTCTCTTTCTTCCCAGGTTTTTGAACCATGAATCTGTCGCTTGTCCTGGCGGCCTTTTGCTTTGGAATAGCGTCAGCTGTTCCAAAACATGACCAAAACTTCGATGCACTGTGGGACCAGTGGAGGTCCACAAACAGGAGATTGTATGGCACGGTTGGTAACATCCTGACTCTTCATGGTGTTTCTTGCTGTTGGGAATTTATGGCCAGAGTAGCTTCTAGAGGCCAGCTCTTACCAGGCAGTAACCTGAAGGCTTCCGTTGTGAGCCTCTCTGTGGCCCAACATCCCCAAAAAGGTGTGAGGCCACCTTGGGCCATGGTTTCTCTATAACTCTGTCTGCTTGGTGACTTGGTGAACATGGGTTGTTTTAAGGAGAAAGGAAGCCTGTATCAGTTGTATATTTGCTTCTAGAATGAAGAAGGATGGAGGCGAGCGGTGTGGGAGAAGAACATGAAAATGATTGAACTGCACAACAGAGAATACAGTCAGGGAAAACACGGCTTCACCATGGCCATGAATGCCTTTGGTGACATGGTGAGTGTGGGGTGCTGATGTTTAACTGTGTACTTCCTCTCCTCCCTTCTTTACCAAATAATGTCACGCCTTTTCAATTTTTTAATTTACCTTTCCTTTAGAGTGCTTGCCTGTGGGACTGGCAATTTAGTTCAGTGGTTAGAGTGCCTGCCTAGCAAGTGCAAGGCCCTGAGTTTGATCCTTGGCACCGAAGAACAACAACAAAAAAACAAACAAAGAGACTAAATTTAATTTACCTTTCTTTGAAGACCAGTGAAGAATTCAGGCAGGTGATGAACGGCTTTCAAAACCAGAAGCACAAGAAGGGGAAGACGTATCAGGAACCTCTGCTGCTTCAGCTCCCCAAATCTGTGGATTGGAGAGAGAAAGGCTATGTGACTCCTGTGAAGAATCAGGTATGACAGTGTTTCAAACCTTCTTGTGCCCACAGGAAATCCAAGAAGGAATTGGGATAGTCTTTGGCAGACTGTGGAGTGATAAGCAGTCTCTTTTTTTACGCTCTTGTTTTAAACCCCATGCCCGACCTGGACCTTGACCTGGCCCCACAGCAGCCTGCTTCATGTTTTTTTTTTTTTTTTTTTTTTTTTTGGTGCCGGGGATCGAACTCAGGGCCTTGTGCTTGCAAGGCAAGCACTGTAACCACTGAGCTAAATCCCCAGCCCCTGCTTCATGTTTTTAAGAGTAGCTATTTCTTACTTAATGACCAAGTTCAGTTTCTGCACGTTGGCCGCTAAATGAGGAATTGTACATAGTATGTACGTTAAAATATTCAGAATAAAGAAATGGTCAAAGGAAACTCCAACTTGATGACTTTGCTTCTATTTGCATAACTCTTACATGCAGTACTGTGATATATAACAACAAAACTACAGTGCTGTACTATACTATACAGTCAGCAAAAATTACAGTACTGTTGTAGAAGAAGCCACTGTTTGACTGCATAGCCACTTATGTTCCCGCATTACAAGTCCAAGTGCAGGTCAGAAGTCCCAGCTGCAAGTGGTTAAGTCTGAGTAGTGGTTAAAGTAGGTTGTTAAATGAGAAATGTCTGTATTCAGAGGCTGTATATAAAGTGTTGTCAGGTGTTTTCTTGTAAATTGTCAGCTTTTTAAATTCCTTTTTCAGGGACAGTGTGGTTCTTGCTGGGCTTTTAGTGCAACTGGGTCCCTGGAAGGACAGATGTTCCGGAAAACTGGTCAGCTGGTCTCCCTGAGTGAGCAGAACCTTGTGGACTGTTCTCAACCTCAAGGCAATCAGGGCTGCAATGGTGGCCTGATGGATAGTGCCTTCCAGTATATTAAGGAAAATCGAGGGCTGGACTCTGAGAAAGCCTATCCATATGAAGGAAAGGTAAAATGAAACACCTTAATTTGTTTCCATTCCAGCTGTTTTGGAGGACGTGGCACACTTTTCAGAATTCATTATAGATAGTAGAATTTTTATGTCCAAACTGTCCTACCTTCATTATAGCCTTTGGGTTTTTTTTTTGTTTGTTTTGTTTTTTGAGATAGGATCTCACTATATAGTTCAGACTGGCCTTGAACTTACTGTGTAGCTCAGGTTGGCCTTGAACTTGAGGTATCCTCCCAAGTGCTGGGGTTACAGGCATGTACCACCATGCCTGGCTCATTATAGCCTTTAAACAGTTCCTTGATTAAATGAACATTTAGAATGTGCAAGCCATTCTACATATAATAGAAATGTGTCTGTTGTTTAAAAAAAAACTTCTTATGCACAAGACAACCGAGGGATTCTCATTGAAGAAGCATCAACCTAATTTTTTGAGTTTCAGACTAACTAATGACATTCTGCTTCCCGAGATGATTTATAGCAGTGTTGTTTTGAAAAGCCTAAGCCATCAATTGCTGAGTGTATTAGTTCTAAAACTCATGTTCCCCAGGAGGAGGTAAATAATGGTAATCATGTCTCTTGCTCTTTAACTTTAAAAGGATGGAAGCTGTCGGTACAAGGCAGAGCTCTCTGCGGCTAATGACACTGGGTTTGTGGATATCCCCCAGCGGGAGAAGGCCCTTATGAGGGCAGTGGCGGAAATAGGCCCCATCTCTGTTGCTATCGATGCAGGCCTCGAGTCCTTCCAGTTCTATAAGGAGGGTAAGTAGTGATCATCTTGTATTGCACAAATTCAGACAGATTCGGAAAGCATCACCCTAATTGACTTCTCAGAATCCTGCTTTTTCCAAGACTATACAATTTCAGTCTGCATTTAATCATAGTGATACGTCCCTCGTATTTCCATTTTGACATAACTAACACTTTTCTGTGGTTGTAAACCCTTCATATTTTTAAATGACTACTTATTAGTTCTGTAGATATGACCTAATTTACCTAACTGTTCACAGATTGCTGTGCCTTTTTTCTAAATGATTTAATTAGGACTGTGAAGAAGCCGGTGGCTCATATATTTGGGGCTTGGGGTGTTTTTGGTCCATGTGTGCGCACTATTTCCTTAGACCAACGTCTTAAAAGTTAGAAGGAATCTACTGGTATTTTGGCTAAGAGATGAATACCTAAATCACTTTGGTCTCATTTTTTTGGATTTTTTTTTCCTTAGTAGAAATTATCTTGTGACTTACTGAATTTCATTGATTTCTTTTTATTTTTTTATTTTTATTAGTACATGCTTGCAGTACATAATGATTACATTCATCATGGGAGTTGGTACATGTACACAACATTTTAGTTCCTTTTCTCTACCCTCCCCATCTCTTGGGTCCCCATCCCATTAATTTCATTGATGTTTGGTGAACAGCGGTTGACTATTAGCCGTTACTATGTTCTTCACTGAATTTATTTCCCTAATAAATGTTGAGGTGCCTTCCTGCTGTGAATGACAGGGAGGTCATTGCCACATGTTGTTAACCTCTCACCCATGGTGATTTTACTTTCCAGGCATTTATTACGATCCAGACTGCAGCAGCAAGGAGCTGAATCATGGTGTGCTGGTAGTCGGCTATGGATCTGAAGGAACAAAATCAGACAAGGCCGATTATTGGCTTGTCAAGAACAGGTAAAAAATTGTCACTATTATACTGGTATTTGAAATTGAAATGAGAATTCTTGCTTGTGATCGATGTTTGGATACAGGTCCATGAAAGCTCACTTTTGAAGCGTCAAGCCTTTTTCCCACTAAGCATGAACACAGACCTGCTCATGTTTATTCTAAGATTCTGTGCCAAGCTCATTGAGGTTATTTGTATGAGTTTGTAACACTATTGTTTCTAAGTTCTGAAAATCCTCTCAATTCTGAAACATTTGGCTCCAAGGGCTTCAGAAAAAGGATTATTATGTAGAATTGAGAGCCGATTTCCTTTTTCTGTCTCCAGTGAGATAAAGCAAGTAGAAACATCTGCCTCTGTTGATTCTTTGTCAATTCTGAAGGATAATCCAAGCATCTGCCAGCCCGTGTACTTCCTTCCCATTGTCATTTGATGCTCTGCCATTGGTTCTGTTTTTTGAGACAAGGTCTCACTATGTAGTTCAGGCTGGCCTTGAATTCACTATGTAGCCCAGGCTGGCTTCAAATTCACAGTGATCCTCCTGCCTCAGCCTCCCAAATGCTGAGATTACAGGCATGTGCTACCATGCCTGGCTTGCTATTGCATTTTATTCTTAGTTCTCAGAGGCCTCATAGAATCCGCTCTCAACTAATTCCCTTTAATTGAGAGGTACTTTAGGATAACTGGTGAAGACAGACTATTACATTGGGATCCCAGTTTTGCGTCAGTGTCTTATCTTGTAAAGGACGCACAGGACTTAATATATTTATATTTTGTGTATATAGATGTGATACAATAGTACTTGATATATGGTAAGCACTGTTTTAAGTATTAGCTACTAATGAAACTAATTTTTTCTCTCTTTCTTTTAATGTGAAATCTGCCCTTTCAGCTGGGGTTCAGGATGGGGCTCAGGAGGCTATATAAAAATAGCCAGAAACAGGAACAACCACTGTGGTATTGCCACGGCGGCCAGCTACCCCCTTGTGTGAGCCAACAGACTAAGGTGGCGGAGGACTGAGGACAGTGTGTCCGGAAGAATTTTACCTGAACACTGACCAAACCCTTATTGTGTAAGACAAAACACTTGAATCATTGAGGATTCAATTTGTGATTTGAATTCTGTGACATTTTTACAAGGGTAAAAGGTTACTACTACTCTAACTACTGTTATATAAACAGCTGTATGATATTGAAGATTCTTTGTAAAATTCCTAAGACTTTCAAATTTCTTTTCTTTTGGTTTTGGGGATTGAACTCGGGGCCTTGTGCTTGGTAGGCAAGCACTTTAACCACTGAGCTAAATCCCCAGCCTTAATTTTCATTTTTTAAGAGAACATATAAATCTTTACCTATTAAAATAAATTTTAGTCTGAAATAAATATTAGCTCAGTATAGAGTAGGACTTCTGTTTATAATGCATTAAGTTTGTATACATTACAAAAGATATTGGGCCGGGGATTTATCTCAGTGGTTAGAGTGTTTGCCTTGCAAGCATGAGGCCCTGAGTTCGAGTCCTGGTACCAAAAAAAAAAAAAGATACTGTGCTCTAAAGACATAACTCTGTGGCAGAGGTACACTAGAGGAATAATGAAAGGTGCAGGTTGATTTGGCTTTTCTAGTGAAAAACACAAATTTTAAGCTGTGTATGGTGGTACACACCTGTAGTCTCAGCCACTTGGGAGGCTGAGGGTGAAGGATCACTTCAGCCTGCATCTTCAAGACTGGCATGGGCAAGAGTGAGACCCCATCTCAAACCAACCAAAAAATACTTTATGTCAGCTGTCCATTGCATGTGCCTTAACCTGACTCTCTTTCATAGTTCTATTTGTTGACATATAATAATCATATATATGAATTTATAATATGTTCATTTTAACACATTATACAGTGATCAAATCGGCCAATAAGGATATCCGTCGCCTCAGATACTTATCATTTCTTTTTTGTAACAACATTTTAACATCATAGCTACTGTATTTTGAAATGTACAATTCATTACTGTTAACTGTAGTCACCTTCTGTGGAGTAGTTTGTTTGCTAGAAAAGTCAACAGACATGGATTCCTGGGTTTAGATCCTAGGACAGGAGACCAAGGATGGGTAGGTACTTGATGATGGTCTAGGTATTAGTCACCTTCCCGAGGTGCTGGTACAGACACCTGTGTAGCCTGATGACAGACCAGATGCTGGTGGATGGGGAGGGCTGCTCTTGTTCTTGTTCTGTCAAGTCTCTGACATTCCACAGAGTGCTACAGCAAAACATCATGCTACTCAGTGTTAGCAAAACTCAAACTTAAGGGGCTGGGGATTTACCTCAGCGGTTAGAGTGCTTGCCTAGCAAGCGCAAGGCCCTGAGTTTGATCCCTGGCATCAAAAAAAACAAAACAAAACCTCAAATTTAACAGTTGTGGTTAACAATTCTCAGATATTCGGCAATAGAGAAATGTGTAAGATCACAAGAGATTCGGCTATGCCACAAAAATACTCTGTTCTCAGAAGATGGGTATGAAATCACAAGGGGAAGATAGGACCGAAGTCACTAAACCAAAGTTAGATTTGGCTGCCTCATCTTTGTTTTAAGAATAAACTCAGAAGGGAACAAAAGAGGGTAGGCATATAGTTATACAGGTAGTAAATAAAAATAAAAACAGTATTTGTTTATTTAAAAGACCAGAGAGAAGTATGCTAAACTTCTTTGTGAATTATGGGTACTTATTTAACTTTATGCAGCAGGCGTTTTTACTTGCTTTGAGGTGGTCCCACTGTGACCCTGAACTCACATGGTGATCCTCCTGCCTCAGCTTCCGGAGTGCTGAGATTACAGGTGTGTGCCACTATGTCCTACAAAAAAATATTTTTATTAAAAAAAATATATCCTGCAGGCTAAACAAGTGCTGTGTATGTACAAAAGCCTAAAATCTGCAACTCTGTATCAGGTCAATGTTCTCAGTCAAATAAAAAATGGAAGTGATGGACTGGTGACATACTCCTTGAGCTGCAATCCATTGTGAAGGAAATGAGTAAAAATAAATAAGGGCTGAGGATGTAGCACAGTAGGACAGCACATACCTAGCATGGGTGAGGCCCTGAGTTTAATCTCAGCACCACAAAAAAAGTTCCAAGTCTGTCAAAGCAAAAGACCCTTCACATGCCCAAATTATAAGATATTTGAAGGTTTTATGATTTTCCAAGACCTTTAAAATACTGTGAAAAATTGCAAACCACATCATCATCTAAAAGCATTTTTAGCTGGATGTGGTGGCTCATGGCTAGGCTCAAATTTACAATCCTGCTTCAACCTTCCCTGGTGCTGGGGTTGCAAACATGTGCCACCACACCTGACTATGTTCAGGTCATTTAAGTCTAGAATTCAGGCACCTGACTTCCTCTTTTATATTCTCCTTTTTGCTGGGGGTGAGGGTGGGGGGTGGGATGCTGGGGATCAAACTCAGGGTCTTGCACTTGCTAGGCAAGTGCTCTACTACTTGAGCTAAACCCCCAGTCCTCCCCTCTTACTTTTTTAGCAGAGTTACAAGCAGCCAGTCAATATCTTACTGATTAGTGTGACAAAAATACTGTAACTGTGGAATCCATGGCTGATAACCCTGGTGGGCTTCCATGTTACAGTCTCAAGGGGGTAGAATTCCTTCTCCAGAAAAATCTCACCTCTTGCCTGTAAAGCCTTCAGCTGTCTGGTGAAGCCCACACATATAATGGACGGTGACTGCACATTATGCAGTGTCTGCACCGTACCTTTGCAATGTCACCTACATGAGTGAGCCCCATAGAGCAGCCATGTGTGACACACAAACTCTCATCCTTGCAGGAACTTGCCCTCACTGCTTTCCCACCTTCCACCCCCAACACACACATTCTTTACATACTTTCTACTCTAACATTTCAAGGTAGCCCAAGGACATACTCGTTGTCTAATGAATACATTCTGGGCGGAGATGTTTTTCTTAAATACTTTTTAAGGCCTGAAGTCCTCCCCACACTGTGGTTTGACCAGGAAGTATCTTAAGGATTTAGAGTCCAGAAATGCAGCCACTTCACTGAACATTCCAGGACCTAGAGCCTATTTCTCTGATCTAAAACTGCTTCTCAGAATAACAAAACAATTACCAAGTGTCTCATGTCGCACAATTTCATTTGCCACCAGACTCCTGGAAACTTGGAATTAGGGCCTAAGGGTCTCTTGTTTTGTAACTGTAGAGTGGAGTTTGCTGCCTCTGCTATGACATGAGAGTTCAAAGCAGTGGTGCTGAACCTGTGGCACTATTGCTGCAGCAAGCTATTTGTATCCTTGAAAGCTCTAAAAGGTTCACCATCACTGTCTAAAGTTTCTCCTCTTTGTTGTGTATTTTCCTGCTTTTCTGGTAAATCCTACTGCTCAGCGCCATTCTCGGAGCACGTGGTCTGTTTTTCAAAGCAGGATTTGGCAAGGGAAGTGTGGAAAATCGTGAGCACAGAAGTTGGTTTTCTTGGTCCACCATGTTATTTTATAGCAAATGTTTTATTTGACACATGGAATTAATTCACATGACTTTGAAGAGAATAAATCCTGAGAGAGAGAAGTCATTTAGTCAATGGATCTTATTGTGGCAAAAGAAACACAGTCCTGCTTATGAAATACAATTTTCTTTTCTTTTACTTTTTTTTTTTTTTTTTTTGGTGCTAGGGCTCGAATCTTGGGCCTTGTGCTTGCAAGGCAAACACTCTAACCACTAAGCTAAATCCCCAGCCCGAAATGTCATTTTCAAGTGGAAAAAAGCAAGTATACAGTGGCATGGCTACTTTAGTACAATTTTTAAACAGATGATTAAAAATATTCCTGTGTGTACCTTTAAAGTATTCATAAAGGTCATAAAGCAGATACACTGGTTGGGGGTGATCAAAGCGGCACGCTCTGTGTGCTACCATATTTCAATTTAAAAATAATGAACATAGGGGCTGGGGATTTAGCTCAGTGGTTAGAGTACTTGCCTTGCGAGTACGAGGCCCTCAGTTCAATCCCCAGCAGCACCCCCCAAAAAAACCTCAAAAACTAAAAATAATGAACATGCGAGGAGATCTGCTCTCACACGAGGAGGAGGAGGGTTGGGCCACTACCGTCGCCACTGCCAAGTATCGTTGTGTCGAGTTCACACTGGATGTGGCGCCGTGGCGATGCCGGGGATCGGAGATCCTGTTGCCAGGGCCGGCCCTTGTCTCACTGCATTTCCCGCCCTCTACATGCCCCCCATCACGGATCCCAGCGGTGGTGGGAGCGGTGGAGGCCTCTGAAGAGCCACACTCCTTACTGGGTTAAGGTTCAAATCCAGCTGTTAGCACGGAACTTTCAGAACCTGTTGTAGAAAATGGAGAGGTGGAAATGTCCCCAGAAGAATCGTGGGAGCACCGAGGAGAAATAAGTGAAGCTGAACCGGGGGTGGTTTCTTGGGAGATGGAAGACCCCCCGAGGAAAGTGCCCAAGAAATGATGGTGGAGGAAGAGGAAATACCAAAATCTAAATCTGTGGCTGCACCACTAGGTGCTCCTAAAAAAGAACGTGTGCTGGGTGTGGTGGTGCAGGCCTGTAATCCCAGCACTCAGGAGGCTGAGGCAGGCGGATCACTGTGAATTCGATGCCAGGCTGGGCTGCAGAGTTAGTTCAAGACCAGCCTGAACTGCACAGCGAGACCCTGCCTCAAAAAATAACAAAAAAAGAACATGTAAATGTAGTATTCACTGGGCATGTAGATGTGGGCAAGTCAACCATTGGAGGACAAATAATATATTTGACTGGAATGGTTGATAAAAGGACACTTGAAAAATATGAAAGATCCCTCCCCTCCTTCCTGTTCCCATTTGTCCTTCCTACTTCTCAATATCTATCCTCCATTCTATTCCTTGTTTACTCTTTGGGTTTTTCACACATGAGAAACAATGTGATATTTAAACTTGTGTGTCTGATTTATTTCACTTGAGATTATGGTCATGAGGTGCGTGCATTTTCTTAGAAATGACTCGTTTATTTTTCTTTATGGCAAAGTAGTACTCCATTGCATATACATACCACATATTCTTTATCTGCTCATCGGTTGATGAGTATATGGGCTGTTTCCAAAATTTAGTTATTGTAAACTGTGCTGCTATAAACGTGGATATGCATATATCACTGTGGTATGATGCTTTTAACTCTTTCAGGAAGATACCTACAAAGGGAACAGCTGGGTAAAATGGAACCTCTAGTTTTAGTTTTTGGAGGAATCTCCATACTGATTTTCATAGTGGTTGTACCAGTTTATAGTATGCTCCCACCAGCAGTGGAGAAGGGTTATTTTTCTCTCACAGCCTCATCAGCATTTGTTATTGGTTAATGTCTTGATAATGGGCATTCTTTCTGGAGTGAGATGCAATCTCTGTGTTGTTTTAATTTGCATTTCTCAAACGATCAGTGATGTTGAGCATTTTTTCATATATTTATTTGCTGTTTGCATTTCTTCATCTGAGAAATGTCTGTTCATTTCAGATGCCCATTTTTGGGTTAGGTCTTTAAATTTAGAGGGTCTGATTCTTTTGAGTTCTTTATTGTAGATACTAGTCTTTTGTCTGGGGAGGAGCTAGTAAACATTTTTTCCCTTTCTGTGGGTTATCTCTTCATTCTGTTGGTGGTTTCTTTTGCTGTGCAAAAGCTTTTTAATTTGATGTCATCCTAGTTGTTGATTCTTTGTGATATATCCTGTGCAATCAGGGTTTTGTTCATAAAGTCTTTGCCTGCACCTATATCTTCTAGAGTTTTACCTATTCTGTCTTCCAGCCGATTAAGTGTTTCTGTTCTTATATTTAGACATTTGAGCTATTTTGATTTTAGTTTACTGCATGGTGAGAGACATGGATCTAGGTTAAATTTTCAGCATGTAGAAAGCCAGTTTTCCAAGCATCATTTATTAAAGAATCTATCTTTCTTCCAGTGAAGGTGTTTGGCCCCTTTGTCAAAGATAAGTTGACTGTGTTTGGCGTGTGCTCGCTTCAGCAGCACATATCCTAAAATTGGAACAATACAGAGAGTGTGTTTGGAGTTGTTTCTGGACCTTCCCATCTGTTTCATTGATCCCTTAGGTCTGTTTTTTTGTTTGTTTATTTGTTTTTTTGCCAGTACCATGCTGTTTTAATCATTGTAGCTTTATAGTAGAACTTCAGATTGGAGATCGTGATGCCCCCTGTCTTGCCCTTGTTGCCTAGAATTGCTTTTGCTATTCTAGGTCTCTTCTATTTCCAAATGAATTTTAGGATTGTTTTCTCTAGTTCTGTGAGGCATCCTATTGGTATTTTGATTGGGACTGCATTAAATCTGTATAACACTTTTGGAAGTGTGGCCATTTTCACTATATTTGTTACACCTATCCAAGAACAGGGGATGTCTTTTCATTCTCTGATAGCCTTTTTGCTCTCCTTTTTCAGAGTACTGTAGTTTTAATCGTAGATAACTTTCACTTGCTTGGTTAGGTTAATTCCTAAGTATTTCATTTTTCTTTATGCTATTGTGAATGATGTTGTTTCCCTAATTTTGCTCTCAGTGGGTTTGTTATTCATATATAGGAAGCTATTGAATTTTGAGTGTTGACTTTGTATCCTGCTATGCTGCTGAACTTGGTAATTAATTCTAGGAGTCTTTTGGTGGAGTTTTGGGGTCTTTTTTGTAGAGAATCATGTCATCAGCAAATAATGATAATTTAACTTCTTCCTTTCCTGTCCATATTCCCTTTTTTTTCTTTCTCTTGACTAATTGCTCTAATGTTTTGAGAACTGTATTGAACAAGAGTGGTGATTTTGGACATCCTTGTCTTGTTCCTGATTTTAGAGTGAAAGCTTTCAGTTTTTGGCCATTTAGTATGAGGTTGGCTGTTAATTTGTCATAGATAGCTTTTATCAGACCTTCTACTCCAATTTTCTTTCTTTCTTTTTGTTGGTATTCCAATTTTCAATTTTCTGTAGGATTTTTTTTATCACGAATGGGTGTTGGACTTTGTTGAATGCTTCTTCTGCATCTACTGAGATGATTATATGGTTTTTGTCATTGGTTCTGTCAATATATTGTATTACATTTGTTAATTTGCATATGTTGAACCATCCCTGTATCCTGGGGATGAATCCTACTTGGTTGTGGTATATAATCTTGATCATTTACTGCATTCTGTTTGCTAGTATCTTACTGAGGATTTTTGCATATGCATTCATTAAGGAGATTGGACTGTAGTTTTCTTTTTTGGTTGGATCCTTCTGTGGTTTTGGTATCAGGGTAATGCTTGATTCCAGGAATGAGTTTGGGAGTACCGCTTCCGTTTCAATTTCATTAAAGAGTTTGAGGAGTAGTGGCATTAGACCTTTTCTAAATTTCTTGGAGAATTCAGCAGTGAATTAGTCAGTACCTAGGTTTTTCTTTCTTAATTACTTCTTCAATTTCATTGATTGATCCTGGGTTATTTAGAATTTTTAATATCTTCTTGATTCAGCTTTGGTAGTTCATATGTATCTAGGAATCTGTCCATTTCTTTTGTGTTTTCCATCTTCATAAAGTACAGGTTCTTGAAGTAGGTATGGATTGTCTGGATTTCTGAAAGATCCATCATGATTTTGCCCTTTTCATTCTTTAATTGCATAGATTTGAGTCTTTTTTTTTTGATAAGGTTGGCTAAGGGTTTGTCTATTTTATTTAATCTTTCAAAGAACCAACTCTTCAGTTCATTGATTCTTTATATTGATTTCTTAGCATTAATTTCTAATCTTATAATTTCCTCCTTCATATGTGCTGTGGGTTTAACTTGCTCTTCTTTTTCTAGACACTTGAGGTTGAATGTTAGGTTATTTATTTGAGCACACTCTGTTTTTCTGATGTGGGACTTAACTGGTATACATTTCGCTTGTAGGTCTGTTTTCATTGTGTACAATAAGTTTTGGTGTGTTGTACTGGCATTATCATTTAATTGTAGAAACTGTCTAATTTCTTTTTTTTTTTTTTTGAGAGGGTTTCACCATGTAGCCCAGGCTGGCCTTGAACTCATGGCGATCCCCTTGCCTCAGCCTCCCAAGTGCTGAGATTACAGGTGTGCACCACCATGCCCTACTCTTCTTTAATTTCATCTGTGACCCACTGGTTGTTCAGGAGGGTGTTATTTAATTTCTATGTCCTCATGTAGTTTTTATGGTTTCTTTTGCCATTAATTTCCAATTTCATTGCACTATGGTCTGATAATATGCATGGGATAATTTCAATTTCTTTGCCTTTATTTAAGCATGTTCTGGGAGCTGGCATGGATTGTACTTTGTATAAAGTCCTGTGTGTAGATGAGAAGAATGTGAATTCTGTTGTTGTTGGATGGAACACTCTGTAGATATCAACAAAGTCCATTTGTCCAAAACTTTGGTACAGCTCTGATATTTGTTGATTTTTTGGTCTAGTTGATCTATTTGTGACAGTGGGGTATTGAGGTCCCCCATTACAATTGTATTAGTGCTTATCTGATTTTTTCATATCCCTTAGTGTTTGTTTTATATAGTTGGTTATGCTGATATTTGGTGCATATGTATTTATGATTGTTATCTCTTCCTCTTGGATTGTTCCCTTAACAGATTACAGGCATGCCTGGCTGTTAAAGTTTATTTAATAGTATATGTACGTACATATTTTTAGGTCTGGAGGTGGACTGTGAGCTGCTGCCCCACTAGAAAATGTAATTCCTGGCAATCGTAAACTCAGCTACAGTAAAGAATTAAAGAAACTGAGTTTAAATTAAGAGAAGACAATTTATTTAAAAGTGGTGAAAAAGGAGGAAAGGGAGATGACAGATTGCTACTCAATGAGTAGGAAGCATTCGAAAGTGCTTTTTATTGAGGTTTTTTCCTTGGGTCTGCCCTTGGAATCTGATTGGCTCTTGGTCTTGTCTGTTCCCTCTGCTTGGATTTCCCTCAGCCTTGTGACCTTTGTCTTTTGGCAGAGGGGAAATTTATGGGCAGGTGCCTTAGGGCTAGGTTATGTAGATATAAGGATCAAATAAAGGGGGAGTTTGTGTTATGTTAGTTGGATCACCTGGAGCCTTTGTGGAACCAGTCTGTCTTTGTCTCTTTAACTGTTGGAATCTAGCTGCCTTTATGTTTCTATTTGATTATATCTGTCTGGCTTTTAGAGTCTGGCTATAAAGGTCAAAATTGTCTATTAATTTTTAATAACGTCTAATGAGGCCTTTATCCTATCTTTTCCCTACCTATTGGAACCCCTGTCCCTACAATATGATGCCAGTGCAGTATGAGGAAGAAAGATAAAATATTTGAGACACAGCCTAGCTCTGTATTCCAAGCTGGCCCTGACCTCCTCATGTCTTCCAGGATGGCTTCAAACTCCCAGCAGTTCTCCTGCCTCAGGCTGTGGAGTGCTGGAATTACAGGTGTACCCCCCCACACCTGACGGACAAAAACATTCTCCTCTCTTCAGCAGCCAGTATGGCTGTCTCTCTGCAGTGTTCCTTTGTGGACAGAGTAGCATCATTTGTGGTCCTGACGTAGGAGGGTATGGGGCAGTCAGAGAGGATATTTCCAGGTTCTTTATTTGCCCAGGCAATGAATGTCGGGAGCGAATTTTAGGGCATTAAGGAGGTTTATTTAAGTAACAAAAGGGAGACTTGTTTTGCCAGGTGAATGAAATAGCCAGCTGCTGCTGCAGTTAGGGATCTGAAAAGGAGGCTAGGGAGCTAAAGATAGAGCTTGGGTTAGGGTTAGGTCCTTTTCTTGTGTGTGTAGTACTGGCAATTAAGCCATAGCCTTCTACTAAGCTATATCCCCAGCCCTTTATATTTTTGGGGGGTGCGGTTGAGGATCAAACTCAGGCTTTGTGCTTGCTATGTAAGTGCGCTACTACTGAGCTAAATCCCCAACCGCTCCCGCACTTTTTTTTTTGTTTTGTTTTTTGAAGCAGGGTCTCACTATGTAGTTCAGACTGGCTTTGAACTCTGTAGCCCAGGCTGTCCTCAAAACTCACAGCAATCCTCCTGCCTCAGCCTCCCGAGTGCTGGGATTACAGGCATGTGCCCCCACACCCTGCCCCAGCCCTTTATTTTTTATTTTAAAATAGAGTGTCACTTAGTCACTAAATAACTCAAACTGGGCTCAAACATGGGATCCTCCTGCCTCAGTCTCCCAGAGTGCTAGAATTACAGGTGTGTACCACATGTGGCTTTTGTAAACACATTTTTCAGTAACCTCAATCTACATAAATATCAATAGCCGATTGATAAAAGTCTAAACTGGGTGTGGTGACTTTTGCCTACAGTCCCAGCTGTACTTGGGAGGCCGAGGCAGGAGGAGCTTTTGAGCTCAGGAGTTTAACAGCAATCTGGGCTGAGTGAGAACTTTTTTTTTTTTTTTTTAAAAAGCCCAACAAGTTTTAGTATAAATGTGTTTTTTTCAAGCTCAGTTTCATGCTGAATGAGTATAGTTTTTAATATTATTTTTTAGATCACTCAT
Organism: Hystrix cristata; assembly: GCA_004026905.1. NCBI lineage: Eukaryota > Metazoa > Chordata > Mammalia > Rodentia > Hystricidae > Hystrix > Hystrix cristata. The sequence continues at coordinate 21,607 of PVJO010010580.1, forward strand.
CTGTTGTCATGATGAATTTTATTTCCAAAATATTTCATTTTACACAGTCCAGGCTCTTTTGTATAAGTGAAAAGTTTTAAAATTTATGTAGAAATGCAAATGATGTTGATATAGAGGAAAAAATATAACTCCCAACCTGCTAGATGTCAATTACACTGAGTTCATGTTCCTTGAAGTAAAAAAATGAATTCTAAGGAACAAAGGAGGTTAAGAGTGGGAAATTTATTGAGAGAGAAACAGAGCTCCTGAGAGACAGTAGGGGACCCAAGTGGGTTGCCAACGAGCTCACTTTTCAAGGGAAATTTATAGAGCAAAATCGTGAGGTGGGTACAAGGTGTGTCAAAATGATGATTAACCAATAATATTACAAATGTGGTCACTTAGGTAATATTGATCCAATGGGGAAGAAGGTCATGTAGCAAATGGACATGGAAAGAATAAAGACATTCCAGGATGGGGTGGATCTGGAGGTCTTGGTTGTCTACCTGGGTGACCTAGACTTTATCAGATCAGATGAGTGTGATCTTCAGTCCATTGTTTATCCCTCGCCCAGGGGTGTAGCTCTGGTCTTTCCATCCTTATTTTGAGTCCTGACCTTCAATGGATGAGCTTCCAGCCATAGGTGTAGTGTATTCTCCTCTTGTGTGTTGACTCCATCAAGGGCCCAGCCCTGACTGCCTATAATATTTCTACCTTACTTGGCTGTCTATAATAATGTAAATTACCAAAACAATTTTTTTTTTGGGTTCTGGGGATCGAACTCAGGGCCTTGTGCTTCTAGACAAACACTTTAACCACTGAGCTAAATCCCCAGACCCCACCAAAACAATTTTGAAAAATAAAAACAAGTTAGAGGACTTACATTATGAAGAGAGTGTGGTATTGGAATAAGAATGGACATCCAGATCAATGAAGAACGTGGAACCCCGGGAAAGACCTCCAATGCTTCTGGCCTGAACGACTGACTGGTCTTCTTTTTTCCTTTTTTGGTGCTGCGGATTGAACTCAGGGCCTTGTGTTTGTAGGCAAGCGCTCTACCACCAAGCTAAATCCCCAGCCTCTAAACAACGCTTTTCTACAGAGGGGCCAAGGAATTTCACTGAGGGAAGGACGGTCTTTTCCATAAAGAGTGATGGAACAACTGGATAGCTGTAGATGGGGGAGAAAACCTCAACTCTTACTCCTTGCTCCACATGAAACATAAACATTAACATAAAATATATCCAGTGCTCGCTTTGGCAGCACATATAAAATATATTGTACTCTTTGATCTAAAATGTAAAAAATAAAGTTTCTAAAGGACCATTAGAATATTTTGATGACTCTGAAAAATTTTGACTGTGAGGTAGGAACAGATTTCTTAAATCACAATATTTCTACGTATAAAATGCTTCACATATAAATCACAGTATATCACATATAAAATGTTGACTACTTAATAAGGTGAAAGACTGAACTAAGAACCAGTTTCAATCCAAAATTTCACATCATGTTGAGAACCAAAAAAGAATCTGTACTCAAATGAGAGAAGTAAATCATACAAAGTGACACGACTATGCTATGGATGCCGGAATTATCTGACAAGGACTTTAAAAAGCAGTTGTCACTAAAATGCTATAACTAGCACTTGTGAACACAAGAAAGTAGGAAAATAAAAACTGTCAACAACAAACAACATAAAAGGAGGAATCAATTTGAAATCATTAAAACTGAAAATGTAACAATTTAAATAAAAATTCACTGATGGGCTTACCAAGTCATTGGAGGCGAGAATTAGTGAATTTGAAGAACTATCAATAGAAATGATCCAGTCTGAATCACAGTCAAACTTTCAGGAATTTACGGAACAAAAACATAAAGTCTGATATTCATGTCATCAAATAATGAGAAGGACCGATGCTCTACCACTGAGCTACACCTCCAGTCCCCAGATATATTTACATTACATAATAAACTGGAAACATTCCAGGGTTTAAAAAAATAACAAGACTTACTTTACAGCCTTGTTCTGAAGTGGGACTCCCAGTGGCCCAATGGGACCCCTGGTATTTGCTTCACCTGGGTGCAAGGAGAGATGCCACACACCGAAAAGCCAATTTTTTTTTGGTTCTGGGGGTTAAACTCAGGGGTTTTTGCTTGCAAGGCAAACACTCTAACCACTGAGCTAAATCCGCAGCCCCGAAAAGCCAATTTGAGTCCATTTATTAGCTGACAGAGTTCGCTAGTGTGAGGAAGGTCTCTCGATCCGGCTTGAAGTTTGACCACAGCTTTTATACAGTGAATTCTTGGTTACATTTTACAAAAGGAATTCCTTAGACCATTACAATAGGAAGGTGTACATCAGTTGTCGATGAGTATTTTAACCATATATTTGGGTTATCTTAGTCATGTCCTGTTATCCAAATTTTTCAGGCAGCCATGAAGTTACAGACTCAAAGGATTTCTTAAGATACCAGGCACAGGGGCAGGGATCGAGGCAAACTAGAGCAAACACAAGGGTTCTGGGGATACTTATCTAGTAAGCTGACAGGCACGTGGGGCAAGTGTCAGGCTTTATTCACTAGTATAGAGGAAAGCGCCTTAGGAACGGAGTGGGACTGAGTATTCTTTTATAATTCGCAGATGTTCAGGCGGTGGGGGCCTTTGATCGAGCTACGTGCCATGTCAGTTCAATAAAGAACTTAGGGGGCATAAAATATCAAATTGTCAAATTCATCACAAAACGGACCAATGTTGGGGCGACCATTTATGTTATTGTTACATTCACCTTTTGCATTACGAGTTTAAAGATTTTAGAAAACTGCATTTAATGCAAAAGAAGAATATCTGATGGTTAATAAGTGAAGTAAACCGTGAAGGGAAAACGTGCTTTGTCCTGGCTGAGGAAAGCACACAGGGACCGCCTTTGTAAACATGGAAAACTCATTCTTTTGTGGAAGACGCGTCCACGACGGCTGGAACAGACCTCCCTCTGCGGGCACCGTGAGGAACGCGCTGCGAGCCCGTCTGAGGGTGGGGACCCCAGGAAACCCCTGAAGGTGCAGCGAGAGGCAGAAGGAGCCCGGGGAGACGACGCGGAGAGGGGACAGGGAGCGTCCTACCGCCTGATGCTCCTCTTGGCTCCCGCAGCTGTACTCCGTGTGCCCCGCGGAGATGCGGGGCCGAGGGGTCAGAGGCCAGGGCCCTGCTTCCGGGAGCGCCGGCCGCCCGGCTCGGCTGGATCCGCGGTGACCGCGTACCCCGCGTTCCTAGGAGAGATGCTGAGGAGGATGCTTTACACGTGCGCACTCAGAGAGCGCTACTCCTGGGGCAAATAGGACCTAAGACTTTAAGAGAATGGCGGAAGCCAGTAATACTGATCGAATGCATGCTTCGTATCATAATTTAGTAAAAAGATGGATGTCCCTGGCCTATAATATTATGCCTCTATGTCCCTAAATTAGACACAGAATCCTCATTTAATGATTAAGTAAGGGGAGGTCTGGGGGAAGCGTGATGTGCTTTGATAACCATTTTCTTATTTTTGCTTGTATTTTTGTATATTATGTATTTTTGAAAAGGGTCAATGGGGGGACAGTTTTCTCCTTTTCCACAAATACATTGTTGATCACAAATATGCTCTTGTATAGTACTGTTGTGCTCCATATTGAGCTATCTTATTTACATTTCACAACCTTCTGCCAAAAGATATTTGCAATTTTTTTTTTCTGGGCAACTTTGAGTTTAAGAGGCACACTGAATGAAGGTGAGTCCTTGTTTCTTTTTTCTTCCTTTGGAGTGCAGAATTTTCAAGCACATACAAAAGTAGAAAATGGTAAAATGAACATCCCTGCAAGACGGGTCCTTGGTTTAAGAAAACAACCTTTCGTCACATTTGATTTATAAATATTGTAAATTCGCCAGAAAATTTGTAAAGTGAACAAACAAAGGTAATTTCTATGTGAAAGCTTCAATAATGGGTGCCCTTATAAAGATAAATATTCTCCAACGTAATTGCATTTAACAATAATATATGTAATACCGTATTACTTAATATTTGTAATTGCTAGTCCACATTCAAACATCTCAAGTTGTTTCCCGAGGTCTTGGGCAGGCTTTGTGCTTCAAAGCGGGACGTGGCCGCACACTGTGTTTAGCCGGAGCGATCAGGGAGCGGGTGACGTCAGTCAGGGCGTCTGGGGAGCCGGCAGGTGAGGTCCAGGGCCTCTCCCGCCCCGCCCACTAGGGGGCGCGGGGACTTCTGGGAAGCGTGGGAGCGGCCGTGGGCCGCTCTGCGCATTTGCGGACCGCCTCCGCGCTGCGGTTTCCGGCCCTGGGCTCGCGCCGGAGGTAGGCGCAAGCCAGTGAGTGGGACGCGGTCTGGGAGCAGTTTGCTTACGGCGTGTGGCCCGCGGCCGGGCGCTGGGAGCCCAGGGACCCCCCCACGGACCTCCTCCGTGCGGAGCTCAGCGCAGGTGGACACAGCTGTGGACCGCAGTCCTCGTGGGTGCGGTGCGGCCCTGGCCGGCTCGGGGAGCAAGGGGCGGGAAAGAGGGAGAGCTGCTTCGTGGGGATGGCCGTGCAGGCTCGTGGGCACTGGGTCTGCGCGACACCCCGCGGTCTGGGTCAGAGGGATCCAAGTACCCCCCAGATCTACCCTGATAAGTCCGGATTCTCTCTGACCCGGACGCTTTTAGTAATGACCTCATGGCCTTGTTTGGAAACTTAGACGTGTCCTCACCTGTCCAGCAGTCAGCCAAGTGCAGGTTACTAAGCCCTGAGGAAAACACAACTGCTGTTATGTTTAGAAAACACTTTGTTCTTTTCAGTGGGTGACTTACATACCTCACATCACTCTATGAGGTCAGCTTATCCGTCTGGGCTAACAGTAACAGCCAAGGCTCACCTTGGTGGACGGATGTACTCAGGTCACAAGCCAGAGTGAGGGAGTTCTGAGTCAAGGTCAGGTGTGATCTGTTTCCCGTCTCAGGTGCTGTCTAATATCACACCTGGGCAAAACGAGTATTGTAGCTTTCACAACACTGGCCTGAGTGACCTGTCCCCGGATACATGGGAGTATAATGGGATTTTAACATGTGCCAAATGTTTTCTGGGAATTCTAGGAGCATCTTGTTAGATCCCTTGGGTCAGGCAGGCTCCTAGCCCTCATGTACAGGGAGGATGTGTTTTCAGCTGATATAATGAACTCCGGAGGGTCAGGTTTGTGGTCCTAAAATTAGTTGCCCAGGCCCAGGTTCCACCTTCTAAGATGAATGTCATTTTACAGCACTGATCTGTAAAGTAGGACTCAGGGAACCTCTGGGGACTGAAATCTTACCTGAAAAGAGAACACCCTTCTGACTTTAGACCTCTCTGCAGAGGTTCAGAGCTGAAGCAGAAAAACCCAGGCAGGCATAAGTCTGTACACCCAGAAGCAGTTCTTGATTTCCCTGCCCAGAACGAGCTGAATTTGGTGATGCTACTTTCTCCAGAAGCTGCCCCAGACTCTGACGGTGAATGTTTGCACCAGCTTTGGAAAAAATTAAGTGAATTGGGGAGGCTCAGCAACAGGCTGACCAGGAAAGGGCATTTCGCTGCAGAGCTCGTAAGGCCAAGGTCTTGGGAGTATGAGGTGGCCAGGCCAAGAGTGGAATTCTGTCTCTACTGTCCCGAGATAACCCTGCCCCACTTCCTTTGCTCTCCACTCTTTAGAAATACTGTGCACTCTCACGTACCTCATACGACCTGGTCATGCTGTCCTGAATTTCCTGACCTGGTAGGACCCCACAGCGATGTTTCATGGAAGGTTTCCATGGCCTCATCTTCTGACTCATTTAAAACTTATAGAAATAGGACCTGAGGGTGATTGTCCAGATTGACAGTTTGTGAGAGATGGAGGAATCACAAAACAATACCATTCAAGCTGTCACAGGTCCATGTTCACGTTTTAGTAGTTTCTTTTTGTTATTTGTTTCATGGTGGTGGTGTTTCGTGGTGCTGGAATGGAACCCAGAGCCTTGAGCACGCTCAGCACACACCCTACCTACCAGTAGCTACATCCCCAGCCCCCATTCTTCTTTTTTTAATGAGTAGATCTGTTGTACAGATAATCCACAATTTATTTATCCATTCACCATTTGGTTTATGTTGGATTATTTCTGTCTGTAAACATTCATCTCTATAGTGTGGACATGTATCTTCACTCTCTTGGGTTGATAGCAAGAGTAAGAAGAAGTTCTGGGTCTTGTAATAAGTGTACACTTAACATCATGAGAAGCTGTGAAGCTGGTTTTCAAAGTGGCTACACCATTATGCATTCCCACTAGCAGGGGGTTTTCTGGTTGCTCCATCACTCTGCATCTTCATCTGCATTTAATAATACTGGAGTTTTTAATTTGAGGTTTGGAGTTGGGTTTGGAATACTATTTTTATTTGGTTTTCATTTGCATTTCCCTACTACTTAATAATGGGTATCTTTTTGTGTGTTTGAGGGAAGTGCCTATTAATTTTTTTCCCCCGTACTGGAAATTGCACTCAGCTCCTTCACACTGGCTACATCCCCAGGCCTTTTTTATTTTTGATTTTTGAGACATGGTCTCGCTAAATCACTAAGTTGCCAGGCTGGGCTCATACTTGGCAATCCTCCTGCCTCAGCCTATCAGACCCTGGGAGGGGTGCATTACCATACATGGATCAATTCTTTTTTTCCATTTAAAAATATTGTTTCTTGGGCTGGGGATTTAGCTCAGCGGTTAGAATGCTTGCTTTGTAAGCACAAGGCCCTGAGTTCAATCCCCAGCACCAAACAAGTAAACAAAAATTGTTTCTTTTATTATTGATTTTGACACATACACATACATGCATATGTATATGTATATATATCCTATAAAATGTTCCTTTCAAGTGATTTGTAGATATTCTCTCTCACTATGGCTTTTTTTTTCATATTCTTATCAGTGGGTTTCAGAAAGTAGAGGGTTCACATTTATCGATTTCTCATAATTTTTTCTGCTCTGTTAGTCAACTCAGGTTGTTATAACAAACACCACAGACTGGGTGGTGTAAGCAACAGCAATTTATGCTCCTATAGTATTGGAGGCACTTGTCCAAGTCAAGAGCATGACAGGTTTAGTTTCTGGTGAAGCTCTCTTCCTGGCTGACAGAGGCTGCCTTCTCACTATGTCCTCACAAGGTCTTTCCTCTGTGCACACCCAGGGAGAGGGAAGAGGGGGAAGAGAGGAAGAGAAAGGGAGAGTGCTTTCTGGGGTCTGTTCCTCCTCCTCTTCTTCCTTCTGTTCCTCCTTGTCTTTGTTGGTGTTTGGGAATAGGGTCCAGCTGACCTTGAACTCCCTATGTAGCTCAGGCTTGCCTGGAATTCACAGTTGAAAAATATAATTCAATAATTATTAGACTTTCTGCCGATTTTTTCCTGGCATAGCAACTTCATGTATTTACATTGTTTCATGAGACTCCATGTCTTATTTCACCTCAAAAATGTCCTTGAATGTGAGCCAAAAAGATGCACTGTTTGTCTTTACTTCAGTTGAACTTTGCATTAGGATGGGCTCTTGTGCAAAGATCAAGTATAATCTCTTCAGGTTACACAGTTGATTGGAGAGACCGTACCTTAACTCTGGCATTCTCTGAGTATATTTACTTCACTATTAGTACCTTCTCAGAGCTCAGATCCTTATGTGGTAGTGCACACCTTCCAGGGTCTGGGAGGCTCAGGCAGGAGGATTGCAAGTATGAACCCGGCCTGGCAATTTAGTAATTTAGCAAGATTCTGTCTCAAAATAAAAAATAAAAAAGACCTGGGGATGTAGCCATTGTGAGGGAGCTGTGTTCAATTTCCAGTATAGTGAAAAAAAAATTGAACAGGGATTTCCCCCAACTTGGAACTCAGAAGTCTTGTATTTGGCCCTCAAATATGTACAATCTTCTTACCCAAAAATGTAATGTCCTAGTGTGGCTAAATTTGGTGAACAGTAGAGCTTCTTCGAGTTTCTATGGCTGTTTTTGGATTTGGATTTTACTCATTGTTCATCTTGTTCATGATTTTGTATCATTTTTTAAAATACTGCAATTCTGCAAAAGATTGAACTGAAGTGAGCCATCGTTTCATGACTGGGTATGACTGTACTAAGGGTAGCAATTTTAAGACTGAAAAGAGCAGATGTTAATAATCCACCAGACAGAAGCCTAAGGGGAACCAGCCTGTTTGGGGAACACTGGGTCTGTGGTCACTCTTGTTCTTCATGACCCAGAGCCAGGGGACAAGCCTGAGGGAGTGACTGCTGCACATCCATCACATGCACATCAGGGTCTGGCTTCGTGCCTGGCATGCTGAGGTCTACTCTGCCTGTTGCGTGGAGATGGGGTGATGGGACAAGAGTGAAGTGGGAGCCCAGTAGGATGGACAGAGCTCCAGTGGTTCACACTAGCTTGGTGGTGGAAGAGGACGTGGAGACAGCGTAGAGAGGCAGAAGGCAGAATCTGGGGAAACACAGGATGGAGTGGATGAGGACAGGGGGTACCAAGCAGGGGTCAGTAGGGGCTTCTAGGTGCCTGGGATAAGTTTGGAATGAATTGAGACTATTCACTGAGATGGGCTTCTGGAGGGAAAGAGGAGCATCCGTAGCTGACTTCCCCAAGCATGACCTTGATTCTGGTTTCTTGAACTCTTTGGGAAATGTGCAGTGTTCTTGGGGACAAAATTTGAGAGGTCATGGTAATTATGAGTGTTTGAGAGGACAGTAGGGAAAAGTGTGCCTGAAGAATTATATGTCATTTTTGCTTCAGGGTTGTGCCCTCCTGCCTGAAAACTGGGTGCAGAACAATAATTACATAAACTCTTGTATCCCCTCCCCAAAACACATAGTCTGTGCTATTGTTTATGGTGCTGGGCCTTTGAAGAGGAATGCCTAAGCACCTTCATTTTCCCTGCACGTCTACCCTCAATCATGTAAAGATCCTGATCATTCCATGTTTGGTGGGACAATGCAGGGTCTCAGGTCCCTCCCCACACTTGTTGGATCAGTATCTGTTGGTAACAAGACATCCAAGTGGTTCTCCAGCAGCACAAGTTTTCAGAGGATTGTGGATAACTCCTAGCTATCATTCAGTCTTAAGCTCAGGGCTGCCTTTTTCAGGGAGCTGTACCTGACCCACCCAACCCACCACGGTAGGCTGCAGGAACAGTGCACCAGCTTGCGATGTACCTGTCATGTCTGTGAGGGTTTCTAATACATGAGTCTTTCTTTTCCACTGGTTGTATCTCTAGGAGCTAAACTTGTTCCTTCTCTTGGTATCACCAACAGGTAGCGTGGTATTGGCTCAACACAGGTTGTAAATGCCTCCTATTTGATAATCCTCACCCTGCACTCCAGCCCTGCCTTTGCCTGCCATTGGAATCCGTGCAACGTGAACACTTAGGAGATTAGGCCATCTGCTCATTACAGCTTTCAGGTATAGTAGAAACCAAATGGAAGTCCAAGGTGGATATAACTCACTGCCAGTTCTGTTCTGTAGGAGAGCAGCCTTCCCTGGGTCTAATGCATTTGTGCCTTGCTGTCTTTTTCCATAATTCTCCTGCAGAGATTTTACTAAGGGTGGTATATAAAGTATTGCCCACCAATACAGAGGGTTGTTAGAATATGTCTAAGAGTCATTCCTTGTTGCTCTCCATTTCCTCCCCCACCTCCCAAGCACAGTCTGAATGTCCTCCCTTCTCCATCTCTTTGATGACCCCCAGAGCCAACCTTCCAGAATACTCGTGTACACCCCATGTGTTAGTCAACTTTGCATTACTGGAACAAATACCTGAGAAGAATGAGTGTCAAAGAGGAAAGGTTTATTTTGGCTCAGTCCCACCAAAAGGTTTCAGACTGTGAACACTTGGTCCCATTGAGTTTGGGCCTGTGGCAAGGCAGCATGCTATGACCGGGAGTGTATGGTGGAGTAAAGCCCATTTACTTACACCTGGGAAGCAGAGACAGAGAGAGAGACAGACAGAGGGGTGGGGGAGAGAGAGAGAGAGAGAGAGAGAAGACTGGAGTCCCACCATCCACTTCTAGCACAGTCCCCCAGTAACCCCCACATCTTCCACTAGGCCCCACGGCTTAAAGGTCCCCACTGCCTCCTTTGGTCTTCTGAGGACCAATCCTTTAACACATGGCCTTTGTAGGACCTCCCCATCCAAGCTGTAGCACTGCTGCAGAGGCCCTCACCAAGATCCATTTTGTTTGTTTGTTTTGGTGCCAGGGATCGAACTCAGGACCTTGTGCTTGCTAAGCAAACGCTCTAACCACTGAGCTAAATCCCCAGCCCGGATCCTTCCCCTTATCCCATGTTCTCTTCTTTCCAAGTCAGTGCGATCTATGTGGAATACCCATTACCCTGTGCCCTGCTCCCCACCTGTTACCCCTAAGCCAGGACTAAAAACTGTCCCTGAGTTTTCACACTGCACTGCAGGTAGCATCTGAGCCATTGGCCCTACACCCATCCTCCAGCCTCCCTGTCCACGGGCCTTCCTGCTTTGGCCCTGGCTCCGGAACCCGAGTTCTTAGGGCCTGTACATTACCTGTTCTTTCTCCTTGAATTCTTTTCCCCGACATTTCTGGCCTTTCTAACCTTTAGAACTCAGCTTCTAGGGCACCTCCTCTGTGCAGTCCTAGCCTGTTTTCCCATCGCTATCTTGTAACTGCAGAGTGTATGTTCCTAGAGTCAGTTTGTTCAGTCCAGTGGTCTGACTTGCCCCTCACTGGAATGTACACTCAGAGATCCTTGGTCCTCGTTGGGCTGTTTTCCCACCACTGCCTGCCAAGCCCCTAGACCAGTGCTGAGAGCATTGCAGAAGCATGATAGATGCTTGTGAAATGACTGGTTGTGAGTGAACAGATTCAAGCATGCAGTGTAGTTCAAATACAATCACATGTGCTGGTCATTCTCCAGAATCCTTCTGCACCCTCTTTGACCTGCTCTGTTCCCAGAGATTGACTCCTCTTTCTGCACATCCCAGGGCTCTGTATGACCAGCTGCCTGCGCTCCCCTCAGTAAATGGGAAGATGGAGATTGTAGAAGTGGAGCAGTTTTCTCAGGTTTTCTGAGAGCATCTCTCTGGGCTCATGTGGCACCACCTCGTCCCATTGGGTACAGCTTGTGACCATCTTATATCACTAACGTGTGGGCCTGCACCCTCCCGCGTCAGTACCCTAAGCTGTGCTCTGAGATGGGGACGTTGTGCTGCCCCAAGTCTCTCCATGTGTACACTATGGGTGCAGTGTTAATGTGTTGCAATCTTGCCATACTCCCCCAGTCTACCTTTCTTTGGGGAGCGGGGGGATGCCGCCATACACTGTCACGAAGAGACAGTGAGGTGTGAAGAAGAGCCACCTTCTCAGACCTCACCAGGGAGAGGTGGGGACTTCGGGGGCTTGGAATGTCTATCCCTCAGCAAGCACGCTAAGGAATTTTCACCTTGTGGGCACACAAAGAGGCAATCAGGAAGATCTGAAGCAGCTTCTCTCTTTCCTTAAACAGCGGCCAGGGATTATCCAACACATGTGTTCCCAACGTAGCACACAGAAAAGACACCATTTTTAAGAACATTTACTGGGGTCAATCAGTATTCTCTATGAGGAAAAAGATACATTAAGGGCAAAATTTTTCCTTCTTCAGTGTTAGGGACAATTTTTCTTCTAATAGATGAAGAAATTTCTCATCTCATGCTCTTTGGAACACTCAGCCCAAGGCCTCTGCCCACTTGAAAACCCACAGTTGGGTGTGCTTGGGGTAAAAGCTTTCTGAGGGGCACGGATGGGTAATGATTCTGACTTTTGGCATTCCCAGGAAAGGCAGCTCTCCCTCTAACCAGGCTGCTGCCCGCCCAGAGGATGATGGGTAGCTGCCTTTTTCTAGTGATTTTTCTTTTTGGGGGGACTTTATGTAGGTAAACAGGCATTGGAAAAACTGCCTGATAGGCTTTCCCAATGGTGCTTTAGGGTGGGGCCATCTATTTAATGACATGGTGGAGGAAGAATTGCCCCCAGGTGTCTCATCTAATGTATCGCCTTGAGTGTGGCAGCTCTTTCTTCTTGGTTGGCAGGCCTCAGCACTGTGTTTCTGTTCCCCCTCCACTTCCTCCAACAAAGCAGGCAAAACTGAGACCCTCTTATTTAAGATTAGCATAAAACTTGTTCTTTTTGAGGGTCTGATCCTTATCCAAACCAATCAGTGGTACTTCAGGGGCATCCATTGACCCAAAGATCCCAGGAATATCTCTCATTAAACTCCCCAGTGACAAAGACATATGAATCCTGTGGGACAGGACCCACTAGTGTTCCATAGGTGGGCAGTCTTGATGATTATCCAGGTCATTGCTGAAGAAAAAAATCTCCAGGAGGAAGTGGCCTGGAATGTTGGCCATGGAGAACCACCTGACCTATGAAAGCCTGGGAGTTGGCAGACAAGATTCCTCTTGGGAATTGGACCTCACACTGGTTGACCCACACATATATACAAGTTTTCTGAGTGACTGTGCCATATTTTTGGACCTAGGAACACACATTTCACAGGTCCTAATCTGAGATAGAAGAAAGGGTGGAAGGCTGGGAGTGGGACTCAAACTGAGCCTGGGCCTCAACAGGAAGGAGATGTGGAACTGAGTTTGGGGCAGGATTTGGAGCAAGGTTTGAGACCGGACCCCAGGCAAGGACAGAGGTGAGGGGTATGGAAAGCCTGGGGATTCATGAGCTTTGGAGATGCTAGAGATTATAGTGAAGCAGGGAGATATGTAGCAAGAGTCACCTAGGACAGAGACAAAGGATTCATGGCCCCACTATTGAGAGATGGAGATCCTGGAAAACATGGGTGTAGTTTTGGTATAACATCTTCTATAATCGGGCCGGGATGTGGCTCAGTGGCGTGGTGCTTGTCTGGCAAGCACGAGGCCCTGGGTTCGATTCCTGGTACCAAAAAAGACACTAAAGTAAGAAAAGTCCAAAAAAAAAAAAAAAGCCCCTTACAGATCTTCCATAATCCCACAGGGACATGTGGGCCACTGATGTCATGTAGCTCCTCTAGTTTTCTGTTGTAGCTCAGAAAAGTAAAGGAGACTGTCAAGTTCTGCCTATCAGCAACTGACTCTAACCTTGACCCTGAAGAAGTCAGTTGGAAGTAAGAATTCAATCTTTTTTTGGTGCCAGGAATAGAATTCAGAGCCTTGTGAATTCAATCATTTTTGAAAACATTGTGCTATCTGTCTCTTTTCTTCCTGCACCAGGAAATGACCCTTTTATTTTGATTTTTCTGTGCAAGAGTACCAGGACTCCAGAGTGGACAAAGTAGGAATTACAACACTTTACAGGTGGGCTGCAGTGTGGCCTCAGAGAGCCAAGGGTGAGAAAACTCAGTTTCAGCCATATTGTGCCCAGTGGACAGGGAGCACATGGGCACGGTGCCCTCTAGGAGACTTCACACAGTGCCCAGCTGAACAGTTTCCTGACTCTGGTTGTTAGGACACAGGAGACAACACAGCAGGACTGCCTACCAGAGGCAAAGTCGAGAACACATCCGGTTCCCTGACTGTGATGTGGTGGGAGGGATGGAGGTCCATGCATTTGCAATCAGAACAGGTCCCCCGGGAGTTTGGAACCCAAGGGAAGAATAAGCTCTGGTCTCAGAGAGTCACTTAGCGCTGAGGACCAAAGTGAGTCTGCTAAAGAAGTGACCTGGTTAGGTGAAAGACAGAGAGGGCTCAGGCAGAGAGGCTGAAAGTGGGTGTCCTGGAGGCATTGCCAAGAAGACAGTCATAGCAGAGGGTGAATCTTCCACAGAATCTTTGAATGGAAAACAGAACGGGGAGTGAGTGGAATCCCCCAGGGATGCCTGGCAGAGCCAACAACTGACCTGAACATTTGTTGTGTTACACAGCTCACAGAGGAGGCCTGGACACAGCAGGTGTCAGGGGTGGTTGGTGTCATGATGCTGGCCGGGGGGCTGCAGAGACAGTACAAAGCTGCAGCCAGGACAAGCCCAGGGATGGGAGGGCAGGGCCTCCTGAAGCCTGCTGCTCGCTTCACATTGCCTCACAATCACAGTCTTACAAACACTCCACAGCCTCTCCCTAAGGCCTTTATTCACATCCCTGCTTCTGTGGCTCCCTCCCTCTCCCTTGAGAACGTGTAACTAAAGGGACTGGAAAGAAGGAAAGTGACTAATCACCTCTTCAGGGTAGTGAGCAGCTTCTTCCGCTGCTCCTCTTTCTCTCTGCTCTGTGCTCCAACCTGGAAAACCAAGACAGTGGATGACATGCAGTGGAGGCAGAGACACTGGGTCACACAGGAGTCCCTTTTTGGGAGACACTGAGAGTACTGGTCTGGAAGCTCTCAGAACCAGTGGACACTGTGAAATGGTGAAGGATGATGTTAATCACATTCCCATGTTCGTATGACTTCATTTCTAAAGTGCTTCCCCCTATATCATCGCATGTGATTCTCAAAACCAACACATGAAGCACGGAAGCCAGTGGTTACCTCGTGGATAAGTCTGAGCAGCCAGGAATAAAGCCCTTTCCCCAGTGTCAGGAGACAGAAGTTCTGACTCCAAAGCAACCAAGAGTCCTTCCTGGACATCTCACATGGCCACTTGTTGGGCAGCACTCACTGCTCAGGCTGTCACACCTTCAGACCCAGGCGGGCAGGGCAGGGCCTCTGCGAAGGGGCTCAGGTCTGAAACATTCCTGTGCGCCTTATATTCTCAGAAGTTGCGGGCTTGAAATCTCAAGGAACAGACAGGAGGTGGTACCCCTAGAGAGCTCAGGTGGAAAAGGGAGAAACATACCTCTCTGTGTTTCACCTTTTCCTCTCTTGCATCTACACTGCTACTGAGAATAAAAGGAATAAAAGGAAAGGTTGGGGTTCTCTTTTGTTGCCCCTCCTTCAAGGAAGTTCTGACACCCGTTATGTAAGAATATTATGGCTCTCATTTAATATGAATCTGTTCCTTTTATTAACTTGTAAGCGTTCTCCATTATTTTTGATACTTCCTTCTGTGAAAAGCTCAAGAAAGGTTTTGCCTGTGAGATGCATGCTTGGTGTTTTCCTCCTCTGCTCCAGGAGGGGCTAGAATCTGAGGCTACCAGTCACAGCTGTGCACTCTGCTGTGTCCTGGGGACAGAGCTCAGACTCCGGCTCTGCTCAGAGTCTGCCCTCCTGATTGGCCCGCCAGGATGAGGGCTTGGTGAAGGACGCCTGACATGAGAGTGTGACTCATGAGCAAGTCTTGCAGAGAGTTCACAGCCTGTAATGAGGCCACCCAGGGACAGGGGAGCTCTGTTAGGGATTGTGTCCTGAGAGTAGTATGTGTGAGCTTCAGATGGAAAGCTTAGTCCTCCCTTAGCCCCTCCCCTGCCCGTCTGTTTTCCCTGAAGAACAATGTTTCCTCTTGTCCTCAGACTTCCTGCCCAGGACTCTCCAGCCCAGCTCACATAGTCATGAGAGAACTGAAATGGGGAACCTCCAACAAAGAACCTATTTTGGGTTTTCCCTCATGTTTCCTTACCTTTTGGGGGTCCCCATTTCTCCAGAGTGTTGGTAAAAGTACTTTCAGCAACACGTAGCACAGGAACGGGAGTGACCCTACAGCACCCACAGGGCACAGCTGGGGTGTGTAGAAAGGCGAGTCACAGCCCAGCCGTGGCACTCAGCAAGGAGAGAACATTCTCCGTGATCCAAATGGCAAGGCTGCCTGAGGCAGCTGCGTTCTGGCTGCATCCCCGGGCCTGCGTCACAGCGCCAGGGAGAGTCACAAAGGGGATCGAGTGTGGGAGAGGGGACCACCCAAGGAGGACGAGTGCCCTTCCCACACCCGCCGCAGCCACACACCCAGGTGCCCAGCCCTTCTCTTGAATTCTCAGCTCAGCCATTTCCTTGCGTCATGGTTTCCCTTCTGGGAGCTCTTCACTCTGCTTCATCAGGGACTCAGATAGGATCTGGGTCCTCCTCTGGCTCTGGAGCCCTTGGTTTGGACCTCATTCATTCTGTTGCCCGCAAAGGTGACATACAGCCTGGAATACTCATCTAGATCTGGACATTTGTACTTTTAGAGTCACATATTTCCTACAATCCTCCTTACCTCAGAATGGTTTTGGCTTACACTTAGTATGATATGAAACTTTTGGGGGGCAGTGCTGGGGATCGAACTCAGGGCCTTGGCACTTGTTAGGCAAGCACTCTACCAGCTGAGCTAAATCTCCAGCCCTCAAGATGATAGAAAATTTAGAAGTTCTTCTAACCAATTTAACTTTGTAAGTGTTGAAGAGTAAATTTCGTTTTAGTCAGTTTGCACTGTCTTTCAGAGGGGCTGATTCCATCAATTAAAGGTAATTGTTATTCAACATTCACGAAAACTGAATATAAGATAAATGTATCTATAATTAAAACTGCAGGTGGCACGGTTGCACACACCTGTAATGCCAAAACTCTGAGGCTGAAGCAGGAGAAACTCGCATTCATGCCCAGCCTGCACAACTTAGCAACTTTGATCCTTTCTGAAAATAAAAATTAAATGTAGGGTTGAGGATTTAGCTCAATGCAAATGCTGTGGATTCAATTCCCAGTAGTAAAAAAAAAATGAAACTTTAACTGATCTTGGGAACATGATTATAGCACTGTTGGTTGTTTCTCTGCATTCTCCAGATCATTCGTGGCTTTCGTGCATCCTAGTTGATCTCCCTTAGACACCCTTCAAGACAGGATCACCTGTTTTTCATACCGGTGAAATGGATGATCACAGCACAACAACTCTATTCTTCAGGTCTACAGTCTTTGTGGCTGAGCTGTTTTGCTTACAGGCATGTCTTCCCTTGTTTTTGTTATTTACTCTGCATTCACATCTAGAAGTCTAGTTGAAATTCATTACTGCATCGAGGAGCACCTTACTTTGCCTTTTTAAATGAGATCTAGCATCTATAATTCCCCTCTTTAGTTTTGTCTGCAAGAAGATGAGCGGCCCGGCTGAATGTCTGAGACAACAGATTGATGTTTACCAGATGGGGAAGGGACAGATCTTTCTTGGGAAAGGTAAACTCTTTGCTGCAGAGGCAGGCATGAAGAAATCCTCCTGATATCCATCTCCCTGGTCATCCCAATCTCCTCCCTCCCTCTAGGAAACCACTGTCATTATAAATTTCATACATATCCTTTCCTTGAGCTGGTTACTTGGAAACTGCCTGGATTTTGAGCTCCTCTGGTATAGTACCCTCCCTCTCTGATGACCCATTACATTTATAACTGCCACTATGAGCTGTCCCAAAGCCCCAGACCTTTATATCCTGGTATTTCTACTAAAAGGTCTTATCAAATTAACTCTTCCCCACCAAAAGTTTATCTCCCTATAGACATCTGACATAAACCAAACTAGACTTGTTCCCCAAATCTACTGTCCCTTGGTCCCCTCTCTTACGAAAGCAGCACTATCCTTATAGGCAGGCATGCAGGTCATAGCTTCTGGTATTTCTTCACATCCCCTCCTCTGGTCAACTCTCCTTCATCCCTTCAGCAAAGCCTTCATCCTGACCTTCATGGTATGTCTGTGTCTCACCTTGCTTCACCTTCACCTCTTCGACTTTTCAGACCCACCACCATGGCTTGACAGAATGACTTTTGTTGAGTCCTAACTTTGCTGGAGAGGATAATAGGATCAGCTGACCTGTACAATTGGACACCAGTGCTGCCTCAGGACTCTGCCCTTCCCACTGATCTTGGGGTCCCAGAAGCCAATGACGTGAACTTGCTAGCCCCCTCCCAAACCAGGCAGTTTGTGGCTTTGGGTCTTTGCCTGTGTTGTGCCATCTTCCAGAAATGCCCCAGCCCCTCCATTTCTATCCTACTGTTGCCCTGTAATCATTTAAAGTTCTTGGCTATTCCACATCTGGTCCCAGCACAGGCGTCATCAAGGACAGTGTGAGATCTCGGGCCCCACTGAAGAGTGAATAGGTCAGAATCTGACCTATAGCAGCAGCTCCAAGTGCGTCCCAGGCATGGACAAGTTTGCAGAGTACTATAGATAACTCCTGCCTGTTCTTTCTTCTGCAGCTCAGGAACACCTCCTCTGGGAAGCACCCAAGCCAGCCAGCTGCAGGGATAGAGAGAGAGGCGGGTATAGGACCCATTCTGTACAGGCCACATCCGTGAGTGTTTCTGGTCCATGAGCCTTTCTCTTGGAATGGCTGTGACTCCAGGTACTAAACTTGTTACTTTTCTTGGTGTCTTTGGTGGCATTGTATCAGCTTCACACAGACTGTAAATGCTTCATATTTAAGAGTCCTCACCCTGCCCCAGAGAGGGCTACTTCCCTTTCTCTTCACCTTACTCATCACTGTGCAGAAAGGGTGCCAGAGAGCCCAAGCGAAGGCATCCTTCTTCCCTGCCCACACTGCTCACCCAGATGCACATGTGGTGGGGCTTTCCTGGGCACATGGGCCAGCTGCAGAGATGACTCGATGGCAAAATGGATCCTACAACAGGTCACACCCCTTTCAAGGCAGTAGAGCCCTACTCTGCAACTGGAAGTGTTGACAGTACTACCTAGAGCTCCAAGCCAGGCCTGAAAAGTATAAGATGAAATCAGAGCCATTGGTCCCTAAAGAGGTCCAGGATGTGTTATTGAGTAAACAGCTCAGATCAAAAACTCTATATAGAGAAGATTTCAGAAAAAGTTCTGGAAAAGAAGCTCCCTCCCCACACAGGATATTGGCATTGATAGTCGAGGCATTTCCACTGCCTTCTATATCTGCACTCCCTCTCTTCCTCCCTCAGTGTCTCCTTAGCCTCTGGCATCCACCAATCTCCATGTCTGTAATTTCGTCATTTCAAGAATTCTCTATAAATGGAATCATACTTTGTGCAGTCTTTGGCATTGGTTTTTTTCACTTGGTGTAATTTCTGGAGATGCACCCAGGTTGATGTTTGTAGCAATAGTTTCTTCCTTTTTGCTGTTGACTAATATTCTATGCTATGGCTGTCCCAACATCTTTTTAATCGTTTACCCACTGAAGGACATCTGACTGTTTTGGGTGATTATGAATAAACTTACTTGTTATGGTTTGTGTCTAGATGTCCCCCCAAAACCTCATGTGGTCACAGGTGGGGCTTTTTCAGAGGTGCCTGAATCTAGAGTGTGCGATGCTGGCATTAAGGGCATGTGATTACTAAATCAGTCTACTGATTGGTTTGGCAACACCCTAATCTTGGCAACCTGGATAAGATATAAGGGGCAGAAAGAAGCTTCTAAGGTCCCTTGCTTGCCTTGCTGCCTTTTGCCTGCTGTGAACTGTTTCTCCTCTGCGATGCCCCTCTGCCATGCCACCCTGCCTCGGAACCAGCTGATTATGGACTGAAACCTCTACAGACTGTGAGCTGAATAAACCTTTCCTCCTTTAACTTTGCATGTCGGGTATTTTGTCCCAGCAATGAGAAAAGTAACTAAGACACTGCTATAAGCATTTGTGTACAAGTTTTCTTTTTGTAGATACCAGTCTTCATTTCTGCAGGGTAAATGTCTAGGTGTACAATTGCTGAGCTGTAGCAGTTCTGTATTTAGGGTTCTTTTGGTGGTACTAGGGATGAAACACACTGAGCTACATCCCCAACCCTTTTCACAATTTTTAGATAGGGTCGCACTAAACTGTCCAGATGGGGCCTAAATTTGTAATCTTCCTGCCTCGGCCTCTCTTAGTGATGGGATTACAGGCATGTGCCATCTGGCTATGTGTCAATTTCAAAGAAAGTGCCTAAGTTTTTTTGTTTTTCTAGAATGGCTGGAAAAACATTAATTCTCACTAATGTCAAGTGAGGAATCCAGTTTCTCTGTGTCCTTGACACCATTTGTTGTCATTGTTGTCACTGTTTGTTATTTTGCCATTCTGGTATGTACAGTGATAACGAATCACAGTTTGAACTTTTCTTTCCTTGTGTTTTTCTTTTTGTTGGGGTATACTGGTGACTAAACCCAGAGCCCTTGAACTGTGTTACATCTACGGTCCCTTTCAAAATTATTATTTATTTTGAGACAGGGTCTTGCCAAGTGGAGCAACATACTTGAATCTTCCTGCCTCTACTATCCAGGGTGCTGGGATTACTGGCACATGTCACTATCCCCATTTTTAATTTTTATTTATGTAATAGTTCATTGTGTTGAATAGCTTTTTCTGTACTTGCTTGATATCAGTATGTGTTTTTTGCTGAAATATCTGTAGTCTGCCCAAGTTCCAAGTGGGGTGTTTATTTGATTCATACTGAATTTTGAGAATCTTTGTGTCTGTTGTTATTCTGTGTTCTTTCATCATTTTTTTTTCTGTTTAGAGAATTCCTGTTAGCTATTCTTTATGTTATTTCTGCTGATGACAAATATTCCTCACTTCCTTTCAGGCTCCAGTGTTTCTGATAAGAAGTGTGACATCATCCACACTGTTTTCCCTTTAAAGTAAGGTGCCATTTCTCCTCTGCAGAGTTCATTGTTTCTTTTATTACTTCAAAAGTGTAATTTCTGGGTTTTTTTTTTTTTTTTGGCTTGTTGAGGCAGGGTCTTGATATGTAGTTCAGGCTGGCCTTGAACTTGTGGCAATCCTCCTGCCTCACGAGTGCTGGGATTACAGGCACATGCTACCACGCCTGTCCACAAGTGTAATTATGATGTGTTTTGAATGGTTTTCTTTGGATTTACCCTGTTGGGGCTCATTCATTTCCTTGAATGTGTAGGTTTATATCTCTTGCCAAATTTAGAAATTTTCACCCAATATTTCTTCAAGTACTTTTTATTCCTTCACTCTTTCTTATTTCCTTCTTCATTTTTTCCCTTCTGTTCTCTTTTTTTTATCCCTCCCTTCCTTTCCCCTCTCCTCACCACAGTCCTTCATGGCAGGCACTTCTAGGACTCCCACTTTATTGATAAGAACTTGGGAGATTGAGTGCCAGACTCGGGTTCATGGCCAGTCAACAGCGGGGTGACAAGCGGAGAGCCCAGGCTAATTCAGGGCAGAGTCTCTGGTATTCCAAAATTACAGGGCTGGGGTTGGGGATTTAGCTCAAGTGGTAGAGCGTTTGCCTAGCAAGCGCAAGGCCCTGAGTTTGATCCCCAGTACCTCCCCAAAAAAGGAAAAAAGAAAAGAATTGCAGGGCTGATCAAGAAGAAAAATATGACCACAAGGTGGCAGTAGACATCACAAGCTTTACTTGGGACTGTGAAGAATTCCATGAAGGCGTTAAGGAACCCTTGGAGAGAGAGGGCAGGGCTCATGCCTCTAGCTGATGCTACTTAAGCTCCCAGCAGCGGGTCTCTGGGTCACAGAGCTCTCAGGGGTAGCAGGGGCTTGGAGAGTTCGTAGTCTCCGGGTGAATCTTACCTGTAGTCAGCAGATATTGGGCATAGTTTTGCAGGGAATGCAAAATAGGCAATCTCTAAGTGGCTAAACTATGCTTGTTTATGTTAAAAAAATTGGTTATTCCATTAATATGTGGAACTTTTATGCTTTTATATATTAGTTAAAATTAATTTACATGAAACATTTTAATAAACCAAAATAATGTGTTCATATATATCTGTGTGGATATATATGTAAAATCAACAGTTTAATTTTAATTGCTGATTATTCAAGACTAGGGTAGATGGAAGGCAGAATCAAGCATGTTAAAAATGTTTCTGTATTGTCTGAAACAATGAGAATACATCAAATTAAATGGCACCTATTATAGTGTAGATCTACAGTGTTCCCCCAAAGTCGCCTGTGTTCAGAGACAGAGCTTTCGCAAGGTGATAGATCATGAAGGCCTTGGGGACCATATCATGTCCCTGGTGTCTTCCTCTCTCGGACTTGTTTGCCAGGACGTGAGCAGCTTCCCTCCACCGTGCCCTGCTGCTGTTTCTTATCTTGCCACAGACTAAAGCAATGGGGGTAGCTGGCCATAGAGTGGAACCTCTGAGTTTGTGAGGCAAAATAAATCTTTCCTACTGTAATTTGTGTTTATCAGGTATTTTTCACAGCAACGAAAAATGTACTAATATGACACCCCAGTATTATGTATAATTTTCTGTTGTGTTGTATCCATTTAAAAGCTAAATTAAATTTAAAAGCTTTACAGTAAGTTTGTCTTGGTCACTTTTTTGACTAGTTGATATCAGCCTATTTACTGTAAAGAAACAGAAATATTAGGGGCCAATATCCAAAGACCATCTTTGGCTCACAACACCTTTGTATGATAAAACAGACAAGTTATTTGTGGGCTACAGTAATCAAAGGATCCTGAGTTGAGAGAAACTCCCTGTGGAGGTGACAGATTACAAGGACAGTGGTGGCTTTGCTGTGCTGGCTGGGTCTTTGTGGGTAGGGATCCCCCCCCCGTACCTTCCCTCCATGCGACTGTAGTCCTGGCTATGTTTGAAGGCAAACGGGGCCCTACTCATGGTGTAGAGGAAACTTTGTCAGACTTTTTCTGTTTCTCTGTCTTTCTTTTATTAGTACATGTTTGCAGTACATAATGAACATATTCATAGCAGGTAGTTGGTACATGTACATGCACATCTTAATTCTTTTTACATCTCATTCTCTCTCCCCATCCCAACATCTTTTGGTCTTCTTTCCATTTGCAAAAGAATTATCTCCATGTTTCCTATTGTCTTTTATATATTTTGTTCTTTAAATTGTTTATACTTTGGGTTTTCATATAAGAGAAACTAGGTGATATTTAAGCTTGTGTGTCTGATTCATTTCACTTAACATTATGGATTCAAGGTGCATCCATTTTCCTACAAATGACTCAAATTTATCCTTCTTTGTAGCAGTGTAGTATTCCATTGTGTATACATGCCACATTTTCTTTATCCACTTATCTGTTGATGGACATAAGTTTTAGTTATATCTTGGAAGTAGCCAGTATATCCAAAACATACCAGTACCTATGCAACACAATGAAAACAGTCCTAAGAGGGAAATTTATTGCTGTGAATGCTCGCATTAGAAAAACAGAGTGAGCTCAAATGAACTAATGATGCACCTCAAGAAACTAGAAAGTAAGAACAATTTAAATCCATAGTTTGTACAAGGGAGGGAATTATAAAGATCAGAAACAGAAATCAATGAAATGGAGACTAAAAAAGCAATGCAAAGAATCAGTGAGTCAAACAGCTGGTTCTTTGAAAGAATAAAAAAAAAATAGAAAAATACTTAGCTAAACTTACCAAAAGAAGGAAAGGCCTGGCATGGTGGGGCACACCTGTACTCCCAGCACTCAAGAGGCTGAGGCAGGATCACTGTGAGTTCAAGGCCAGCCTGAGATACATAGTGAATTCTAGGCCAGCCTGAACTGCATAGCAAGACCCTGTCAAAACAAACCAAACCAAAAAAAAAAAAAAAAAAAGGAATGCAAAATCACAATGGACTAATGGACTCTGCCAATATCCAGATGATCTTTAATAACTTCTCTGAAAAACCAAACTTTTTATTCAGGATGTTATGTCTATGTTCATTAAAGAGAATGGTATACAGTTTTCTTTTTTAGTTGGTCCTTATCTGGTTTTAGAATCAGTATAATACTAACTTCCGCGAATGTGTTTGGAAGTACTCTTTCTTTCTTTTTTTTTTTTTTTTTTGTTTTGGTGCTGGGGATTGAACTCAGGCCCTTGTGCTTACTAGGGAAGCACTCTCACCACTGAGCGACATCCCCAGCCCTGGAAGTACTCTTTACTTTTCAATTTCATTAAAGAGTTTGCAGAGTATTGGCATTATATTTTCCCTGAATGTCTTTTAGAATTCAGTTGTAAATTCACCAGGTCCTGGGCTTTTCTTAGTTGGTAGGTTTTTTATTACTGCCTCAATCTCATTGTCTGTTAGCAAGTTGTTCAGATTTTGTTTATGTCTTCTTGGTTCTATTTCGGTAATTTCACAAGTGTGTCTAGGAATCTGTCCACTTCTTTAAGATTTCCCAATTCTTTAAGATTGTCCTACCAAGACACATCATGTACAGGTACAAAATAACCATGATGAATGTGAACATTATGTATACAATGTACCAATACATGGTCTTGGTTAAAAAAAAAAAAAAAAAAGATTGTCCAATTCCTGTCCTTCTGAGACAGGAGGATCACCATGAGTTTGAAGCCAGCCTGAACTATAAGGCAAGAGCATGTCTTGAAAAACCAAAGCCAAACAAGCAAAAAAATCTTGAACAGGATACTGGCAAATAGAATGAAACAAATCATCAAAAAGATTATACATTATAATTAAGCAGTTTCATCCCAGGAGTACAAGGACGGTTCAACATATACAAATCAATAAATGCAATACACCATATAAACAGACTCAAAGACAAATATCACATGATCATGTAATAGATTCAGAAAAAGCTTTTGATAAAATCCAACATTCATTTCATGATAAAAACTTCGAAGAAAATAACTACGGAAGTACCTTATCTCAATCTGATAAATGCCATTTATGAAGAACCAGTGGCCAACATTTTATTAAATGGGAAAAAGATGAAAGCTTTCCCATTAAAAAATAATAAACAAGACGAGGTTGTCCACTGTCACCTTCTCTGTTCAATGTTGCATTCAAACCGTCAGCCAGAACTATCAGGCAAAAGAAAGAAAGAAAAGGGATTATTGTAGAAGGGGAAAAAGTCAAATTACCATTATTTGCAAATTACATGATCCTTTACATAGAAGCCCCAAAATATTCCAACGAAAGAATCCTAGAATTAATAACCAAATTCAGCAATGTAGGAGGATACAAAATCAGTGCACAAAAATCTATAGTGTTCTTGTACACCAATTATGAACTCACCAAGAAAGAAATTAAGAAAACAATACCATTCACAATAGCATCAAGAAAAATTAAATACTTAGGAATTAACCTAACCAAGGAAGTAAAAGACCTCTATGACAACTATAGTAGTCTAAGAAAAAAATCAAAGCTGGGCATGGTGGCATGTGCTTGTAATTCCCATTTGAAAGGCTGAGACAGGAGGATTGCTGTGAGTTTGAGGCCAGCCTGGGCTACATAGTGAGTTCAAGTTCAACCTGAACTGCATCCTGAGACCCTGTCTCAAAAAAACCCCAAAAAACCCAAAAATCAAGGAGGACATCCCTGTCTCTGGATAGGCAGAACCAACAATGCCACAATGGTCATACTTCCAAAACTATAGATGATTCACTGCAATGACAACCAAAATACCAACAGCATTCCTCACAGAACTAGAGGAAACAATCCTAAAATTCATATATATTATGGTTTATATTTAGATGTCTCCTCAAAAACTCACGTGCACATAGATGGGGCTTTTGGGAAGTGACTGGATCATGGGTATGTGATACTCGTCAGTGATGAGTTTATAGCTAAATGTGATGTCAGGAGCTGATCCCTGGTTGGGGAGGTAGGTCACTGAGGGTGTGGCCTGGAAGGGTGTATCTCTCTCCTCCTTACTTGATCACTCTCTGATGCCTGACTGTCACGCCATGAGCTGTTTGTTTCTCCTCCACCATACCCCTCTGCCATACCACCCTGCCATGGAGTCAGCCAACTGCAGACTGAAACCTCTACAAACTGTGAGCTGAAATAAATCTTCCCTGCTTAGGCTCGTAGGTGTTGGGTATTACATCTCAGCAAGGAGAAAGTAACTAAGACAATATGGAACACAAAGAGACCCAGAATAGCAAAAGCAATCCAGGATAACAAGAGCAAAGCAGGAGGCATCACAATCCTAGATTTCCAGTTCTATTACAAGCCTGCAGTGATAAAAACAGCATCATACTGGCACCAAAACAGATGTGGACCAATGGAACAAGATAGAAGACTCAGAAACAACCCCAGACACATTCAGCCACCTGACCTTTGACAAAGGGGCCGAAAACATGGGAGGAAAGACAGCCTCTCTAACAAGCGGTGCTAGGAAAAGTGGCTATCCTCATGCAGAACATTGAAGATAGACACAGATCTCTCACTAAAATCAACATGGATC
The DNA here is from genome assembly GCA_004026905.1 of Hystrix cristata. Lineage (NCBI taxonomy): Eukaryota > Metazoa > Chordata > Mammalia > Rodentia > Hystricidae > Hystrix > Hystrix cristata. The sequence goes on from PVJO010010580.1 coordinate 47,598, forward strand.
AAAGATCTAAATGTTGACACAGAAACAATCTGCTGGAAGATAAAATAGGTAAAACTCTTAAGGGGTAGGCAAAGATTTTCTCGAAAGAACTCCAATTACACAAGAAATAATATCAACAGTCAATGAATAAGGTGATCTCAAAAATCTTCAGCATAGCAAAGGAAACAACCAACTGAGTGAAGAACAACCTACAGAGTGGGAAAAGATTTTTGCCCACTACACCTTGGACAGAGGATTAATGTTTAGAATATATAAAGAACTCAAAAAAATTAGACCCTCCAGAATAAAGACCCAATCATAAAGTGGACATCTGAAATTAGTAGTGATAGTGTTTTCAATTTTAAAGTTGTCAAACATTCATTGTTGACTCACTACTGCTAATCACAGAAAAAGAAGATTCCTGATTAAGCACATTCAATGGTCCAGCTGATGGTATTTTTGAAGCTTGATATGGTGATATAACCTTGACCATGATAGAGAAGATGTCATCTTGTGACCTCCAAGAGAGTAAATGTGCTGCAGCTCACAGGCAGCTCCTTACAGTCCCAGCTTGGTCCTCCTACAGTGTTTTCTCTTGGAGTCATACCTGATTTTATTACCAGTCTTCATCTGAATCCATTGAGGAATGGGATCCTTCTGCTTTTGCTTCTTGGCCAGGAATCACTTGATTCTGAAAGGTTTGTGAGAATCTGTGATTAGGCTCAGAGGCAAGTGGACACACAGGATGGCAGACAGAAGCAGAAGAGCTATTTTGGTCTTCGAGACAGGGCCTTGCTATGTAATTTGGGCTGGGCTTGAACTAACTATGTAGTCCAGGATGGCCTCAAATTTATGGCAGTCCTCTTGCATCGGCCTCCCAAGTGCTGGGATTACAGGATTGTGCCACCATGCCCGGCTTGGACAACAGAAATTAGTAGACACTTCCTGGAAGAAAAAGTATTTCAATAAATACATGAAAAAGTGTTCAACATCGCTGGTCAGAAGATGAATGCAAATTAAAACAACACTGAGAGTTCTTCTTACTCCAGAAAGAATAACTATCATCAGGAAATCAAATAACAATGAATGCTGACTTGGCTGCATTTGAAAGGAAGACTTTTATATTGTTAATGGTAATGTAAATTAGTACAATCACTATGGAAATCAGTATGGAGATTCCTTAGAAAACTAAAAACAGAAATTCTGTTTGATCCTGCTATTTCCCTTCTAGATATCTTCCTGAAAGAGTTAAAGACATTATATTACAATGATACATACACACCCATGTTTATAGCAGCACCATTACTTTTTTTCTTTCAATTTTTATTTTTGATCAGCACATGTTTGCAGTACATAATGATTACATTCCTTGTGGGGAGTTTGTACATGTACATGACATATCTTAATTCTTTCATCCTATTACCTTTCCCTCCTTCTCCCTTCTCACTGTCTCTTGGCCTCCTGCACTTTTGCAGAAGATGTATCTCCGTGTTTCCTATTATCTATCTTTAATTTTGCTCTTTACATTATTTATATTTTTGATTTCTCACATAAAAGAAACCATGTGATATTTAAGCATGTGTGTCTAATTTATTTCACTTAACATGTTCTCAAGGTGCATCCATTTTCCTACATATGACTCAAATGAGTCATATAATATTTGTCCTTTTGTGTCAGGCTTATTTCATGTAATATATATTTATTTTATTTTATTTTTTGGACACAGGGTCTCACTGCGTAGTTCAGGCTGGCCTTGAACTCACTACGTAGCCCAGGCTGGCCTCGAATTTGCAGGGATCCCCTTGCCTCAGCCTCCCAAATGCTGAGATTATAGGCACGTGCCACCATGCCCAGCTGGTAGTATATTTTCTTTTTCCTTCTTTCTTTCCTTCCTTCCTTCCTTTTTTGCTTCCTTCACTTCTTTCTCTCTCTCTCTTTTTTTTTCCTCTTTTTAATGTGGTTTGAACTCAGGGCCTTTGTACTGAGCTACATCCCCAGTCTTTTTCTATTTTTTATTTTGAGGCAGAGTCCACTAAGTCATTATGTGTCCCAGGCTAAGCTACTACTTATGATCTTTGCCCCTCAACCTCCTACAGTGCAGATCTTACAGGCACATGCCACTCTGCCCCGCTTTCATTTCATATATTTTCATGTTTCTCCTATGCTGTGGCGTGTGTCAGAATTCCATTTCTTAGAAAAGAATGCTATTCCATTTAATTGATATGTAACATTTTCTTTATCCATTCATCTGTTGATGGACATTTGGGTTGTTTTTATCTTTAACTATTGCAAATAATGTTGCAGTAAACACCGGCATACAAGTATTTGCTCAAACACCCATTTTCAATTCTTTGGGGTATGTGCCTAGAAGTGGAATTGCTGAATCTTATGGTATTCTGTTTAAATTTTTGAGTAACCTCCAACCCGTCTTCCACGACAGCTGCACCCTGTCACATTCCCACAGTAATATATAGGGATCGCAGTGAGAACTCACATCTCATTAACTTCATTTCTCTAATGGCCAGTAATGCTGAGCACTCTGCATATGCTCAGTGGCTGTTTGTGTATCTTCTGGGGAAAATGTATGTTAAAATCCTCTGTCCATTTTTGAATTTGGGGTTTGTTGAGTTGTAGTTATTTACATATTCTGGATATTAATCTCTTACTGATTAATGATTTGCAAGACTTTTCTTCCATTTCAAAGATTGCATTTCCACTCTGTTGATTTTGTTTTTTATAATTTTGATGAAGTGCAAATTACCTATTTTCTTTTTTTGGGGGGGATGTTAATTATTTTTCTAATTGACAATGTTTTTGTATACCATATATCATCTATATGTACATAAAGAGAAAAATAAGATGAAATAAGTGTATCAAGATGTTTCTTAGGTGGTGACAATTTCATTATGACTGCCAGCCACCCAGCCAACAACAATGATGAGACTCGGGCAAGCATTGTGGTGCACATCTGTAATCCCAGCTGAGGCCGGAGGTTTGTGGAGAGTTCAAGGCCAGCCTGGGCTACACAGTGAACCCAAGACCAGCCTGGATTACAGAGTGAGACCTTGTCTCAAAACAGAAACCAACCAAAAAACAGTGGTAGTCCCAAATACAGCGGTGGTCAAATGTGGAAAATGTGCTTCTTATTATTGATGAAATACATACAGTAGCATGAAAGAAAAAAGCAGGGTGCTATTGAGAGAAAAGCCTGTATCTTTTCATTCTTTGCTTCGCTCAGTCGTCTGTGTGACAGGTATTTCCTGAGCATGTGCTGTGTTCAAAGAACTGTAACCCAGAGACCCATGGGGGGGAGCTGGGCAGGGTGGGGACGTGGAAGTTCAGAGTGTCGATCCTATTTCCTGACCCCCACACCAAGGTCTGTCCCATCTATTGATCTAGAGTGTTGGGGGGGGGAGAATAAAGTTGCTGCATGTGCCAGCTAGGGGGTGACTTTTGAGACCACAGAGTCAGCTGGGATCTGAGTAAGTCACATGCCCTCAACCTGAGGGTCTTTCTTATTCACCAAGATAGGAAAGTCCAGGGTCCACATGTGTCACCCTAGCTCCTGTACGCTGCCAGCATCCATGGAGTTTGTAACAACACACAGATCAAGACCCAAGTCCCAACTTTGTCTGGTTCCTGCTCGGTCCATCTGACTTCTCCTCTTCAGCACCCCAGGTTTTTCTGCCTGCATCCTGCCACAGTCATCCACTCCCCTGTTGCCTGATTTAAAGTGGCCTTTGGGGTCCCTCCAGGGCTCTGCATCATGTGCTGGGGGTTGGGTCTCTGTTTTCTTTGTTAGGAGGTTCACAGGCTGCCCATGAAACCCTCAGCAGCTCACAGCTTGGAAATGAAACCCACCGTGCTGGGCCTGGGTCCTACATTGCCCCTTGCCTCTACCAGATGCTGGGTCTCATGAAAGCTTGACTAGAGCATAGGTTTGACTTCGGCTTCATCTGTCTTCTCAAAGGGAAATACGCTAGCCATGAAAAAGGACAGTATGTGAACACTGTGACAGAGCTGAGGAGCAGACACTGACCTGTGGTGAAGTACAAACACCAGGTGCTGCCTCTTGCTCATAAGGCTCCACCTCCACAGGTCAGTGGGCGGCCCTGGTTCAGAGAACTGTGGCTTCGGCCCTTGGTTCCTGCACTCAGTCCCAGGACCTTGCTCCGCTCCAGTTTGTGTAAAACAGGATTTTTGTGGAAACAATGTGACAAGGACTCAATGCATTCACCAGAATCCATGTGTCCTGTCCTCCTCTTCCTGCCCCAGCCAGAGTCATTTCCCAGGCCAGTCCTTCTGTGTGGACACCATGCAACTGTACACCACACCAGCAGAAAGTAGGTCTGGGCAGAGTTTTCCAGTGGGACTGGGGAGAGTTTTAATAATGTAATATTTTAAAAACTATTATTTTTAAAATTTTAGTGGTATATTTTAGATATACATAATAACATTCTTCATAAGGAATTTGTAGCTGTGTGTGATATATATCTTGCTTCTACTTTTTTTTCCCATTCCTCTCCCCTCCCTTCAACCCCTCTTCCCCTCCTTATTTATAAAAGATTAATTTCCATTTTTCCTTCTCTTTTTTGTCCCTTCCTTTCCCCTCTCCCTCCCTTTTTTCCCTTCTCCCTTGAACAGTTTCTTCGCTTTCCCCAATATGTATTATACATTTTTATCCTTATTTACACTTTCTATTTCTCACACCAGAGAAACAATGCATATTTAAACATGCATGTCTGATTGATTTTACTTAAAAGAATGGTCTCATGGTATATCCATTTACCTAGAAATGTTTCAAGCTTATCCTTCTTTATGGGACAGTAGTACTCCATTGTATAAAAACACCACGTCTTCTTTATTCATTCATTGGTTGGTGGGCTTTTGGGCTGTTTCCAAGATTTTGCTGTTACACACTGTGCTGCTATGAACATGGGTGTACATACATCGCTGTGGTATGATACTTTTAATTTTTTTGGGAAGATACCAAGAAGGGAAATAGCTGGGTCAAATGGAACCTCTACTTTTAGTTTTTTGAGGAATCTTCACACCAATTTCCAAAGTGGTTGCAGCAGTCTACATTCCTACCAGCAGTGAAAAAGTGTTCCTTTTTCCTCACAACCCTGTCAGCATTTGTTATTGGCTGATTTCTTGATCATAACCATTCTTTCTGGAGTGAGATGGAGTCTCAGCATTGTGTTGATTTGCATCTCTCAAATGACCAATGAGGTTGAACACTTTTTCATATATTTATTTGCCATTTCTACTTCTTCATTTGAGAAATGTCTATTCATTTTTGGATTGGGTCTTCAAATTTGGGAGGTCTGATTTTTTTGAGTTCTTTATGTATTCAAGATATTAGTCGTTGGAGATGGGGATTTAGCTCAGTTTTTAGAGTGCTTGCTTTGCAAGCACAAGGCCCTGAGTTCAATCCGCAGTACCAAAAAAATAAAATAAAATAAAATAAAAAGATATTAGTCCTTTGACTGGGAAACAGCTGGTAAAGATTTTTTTCCCACTCTACAGGTTGTCTCTTCATTCTGTTGGTGGTTTCTTTTGCTGTGCAAAAGCTTTTTAATAATATTTGATCCCAGTTGATGATTCTTTGTGATATTTCCTGGGTTATAGGGGTTTTGTTCATAAAGTCTTTGCCTACTCTAATGTCTTAAAGAGTTCTACCTATTCTATCTTCCAGCAGATTTAGCATTTCTGTTTTAATATTTAAATCTTTGATCTATTTTGATTTTAGTTTAGTGCATGGTGATAGATATAGGTCTAGGTTTAATCTTTAGCATGTGGAAAGCCAGTTTTTGTAGCACCATTTATTAAAGAACCTGTCTTTCTTCCAGTGAGGGTGTTTGGCTCCTTTGTCAAAGGTAAGATGCCTGAGAGTGTTTGGACTTGTTTTGACATCTTCTAATCTATTCTACTGATCATCGGGTCTGTTTTTTTGCCAGTACCATGCTTTTTTCACCACAGTAGCTTTGTAATATAACTTCAGGTCAGAGATTGTGATGTCCCCTGCTTTACCTTTGTTGCCCAGAATTGATTTTGCTATTCTAGATGTCTTCTGGTTCCAAGTATGAATTTTAGGATTGTTTTCTCTAATTTTGTGAGGTATGCTACTGGTATTTTGATCAAGATTGCATTAAATCTGTATAACAATTTTGGAAGTATGGTCATTTTCATTATATTGGTTCTTCCCACACAAGAGCAAGGGATATCTTTCCATTTTCTGATATATTCTTTGATCTCCTTTTTTCAGAGTATTATAGTTTTCAATGTATTTTACTTCCTTTGTTAGATAGATTCCTAGGTACTTCATTTTTTGAGCTGCTATTGTGAAAGGTAACTTGTTTCCTAAATTTCTCTCTCAGTTAATTTGTTATTTGTGTATAGGAATGCTATTGATTTCGAGGGTTGACTTTGTATCCAGCTATATTGCTGAATTTGGTTATTAAATCTACAAGTCTTTTGGTGGAGTTTTTTGGGTCTTCTATATAAAGTATCATGTCATCCACAAATAATGATATTTTAATTTATTCCTTTCCTCTCCTTATTCCTTTTATTTCTTTCTCTTATCTAATTGCTGTGGCTAATGTTTCCAGAACTATATTGAATAAGAGTGGTGATAGTGGACATCCTTGTCATGTTCCTCATCTTAGAGTGAAAGCTTTCAGTTTTTGTCCATTTAGTATGATGTTAGTTGTTGCTTTGTCATAGATGGTATCTTAGTTACTTTTCTCTCATTGCTAAGACAAAATACCTGACACCCAGAGTTAAGGGAAGAAAGGTTTATTTGGCTTACAGTCCATAGAAGTTTCAGTCCACAATCAGCTGGTTCCAATGCAGGGTGGCATGCCAGACAGGCAGAAGGCAGCAAGGCAAGCAAGAGGTGCAAGCAAAAGGGGTAGGCAAGCCTCTTTCTATCCCTTATATCGTATGCAGGCTGCCAGTATTAGAGCAGTGCCAATCAGTGGATTGATTTAGTAATCACACACCTTTAATCCCAGCATCACACACTCTAGATTCAGCCACTTCTGAAAAAGCCCCATCTATGACCTCATGAGGCTTTGGGGGGACATCTAGACACAAACCATAACAGATGGCTTTTATCTAATTGAGCTAAAGACCATCTATTACACTTTTCTATGGGTGTTTTTAAAAATCATGAATAGGTATTGGACTTTGTCAAATGTTTTTTCTGCATCTATTGAGATGACCATGTGGTTTTTGTCCTTGGCTCTGTTAATATGGGGTATCCCATTTATTGATTTTTGTATGTTGAGCCATTCCTGCAACCCTGGGATGAATCTTACCTGGTCATAGTGTATAATCTTCTAGATGATTTGGTTCATTCTGTTTGCCAGTATCTTACTGAAGATTTTTGCATTTATGTTCATTAAAGCGATTGGCCTGTAGTTCTCTTTTTTGGTTGGATCCTTCTCTGGTTTTGGTATCATAGTAATGTTTGGTTCCAGGAATGAATTTGGGAGTATTGCTTCCCTTTCAATTTCATTAAAGAGTTTGAGGAGTAGTGGCATTATGTCTTCTCTAAATTTCCTGTAGAAATTCAGCAGTGAATCTGTCAGGACCAGGGCTTTCCTTTTTGGTAGGTATTTAATTACATCTTCAATTTCATTGGCTGATATTGGGTTATTTAGAGTTCTAATATCTTCTTGATCCAGCTTTGGTAATTTATATATATCTAGGAATCTGTCCATTTCTTCTGTGTTTTCCATCGTATTAGAATAAAGTTTCTCAAAGTAGGTATTGATGAGCTTCTGGATTTCTTCAGGGTCTGTTGTCATTTCACCCTTTTCATTCATAATTGCATGGCTTTGAGTCTTTTCTTTCCTTTTTTTGATAAGGTTGCCTAAGGATTCGTCAGTTTTATTTAATCTTTCAAAGAACCAAATCTTCAATTCATTGATTCTTTGTGTTGTTTTCTTTGTCTTAATAGCATTAATTGCAGCTCTGATCTTTGTAATTTCCTCCGTTGTATGAGCTTTGGGCTTGACTTGCTCTTTTTCTAGAAACTTCAGATTCAACATTAGATTGTTTATTTGAGCTCATTCTGTTTTTATGATATGGGAGTTCACTGCTATAAACTTCCCTCATAGAACTGCTTTCATTGCATTTCATACGTTTTGATATGTTGTATTGGCATTATTGTTCAATTGTAGAAACTGTTTAATTTCTTCTTTAATTTCACCTATGACCCATTGGTTGTTCAAGAGGGTGCTATATAATTTCCATGTGTTTATGAAGTTCTGTTCTTGAGTTGAATTTCTGGAATCTTGGCTATTATATGCCTTGGGGTAGATTTATGTTGATCATGGCTAATTGGAGTTCTATATGCTTCACTTAGCTTATGTCAAGTTCTTTTTCCATACTTGGGGAAGTTTTCTGCCATTACTTCTGTGAACAGGCTTTTTAATTTGTTTGCACAATCTCCTGTTTTTTCATTGACTCCTGTCATCTAGCAGCTGAATTGATTTTTCATGGTCTCTTACTATTTTGAAGGACTCTTTCTTTTCATGATTGCTAACCATAATCCTGTCTTCCATATGTGCTATTCTGTCCTCACACTGGTTCATTTTGTCCTCACACTGCTGCCTATATTTTCAATGGAATTTTTAATCTCCTGGATATTTGTTTGAATCTGTTTCATGGATTCCATTTCTTCCCTACATTGGGCATTCATGGTTTCCATCATTTTCCTAAGTTTCTCTATTTTTTTTTTTTAATCTGTTTCTGCTCTAGAGTCACTTATCATGTCCTTCATTCTGGTCGCATCTCTAGTTATCTGAGAAATTATTTCTAACTTGAGTTTTTTCTAGAGCCTCATTCATCTGCTTTGTTATTTCTGCTGTTACCACTTCCAAGAGTCCAGGTGAATGGCTTTTGGACTGTTCCACTTCATTGCCCCCTGGTTTGCCTTTGGTGACCTAGATGTCTGGGGTTGTATCTTGCTTACATATCTTCTCATTTTCTTTATATTTTTGCTTTAATTCCTGAGTTCATATTTGTAAATTGCTTATGTCAGGTAGCTTTATTGCTAGTATCAAGAACCCTTTGGAAATGACTACTTCTCAGAGATGTCTTCCAGTTGTAACTGGCTTTTGAGTTTTGAGTCTCTTGCAAAATCCTACCTCTTCAATATATTGGAGATAAGAAGTTGCTATCTATTTGGCCTAAGCCTTGGTTCTTTGGCACTTGCCTATAGTGATTGCTTATGGCCCTTGGGCATATAAGTAAGAATAGCTGGTTAGGACAGTTCTGTCACCTTGGCTAAAGTAGTACAATCAGTAATTATAATAACATCAAACACAACCTATAAATGACAAACTGTAGTAACTATTAAGTTGCTACCTTTAGCCATATGAACTAGATTTGTGGTAACATAATAATAACTTAAACAAACTAGAAAATTGCATAGAGCAAGTATGCCTGAATATGGCAATTTTACCCTCAGGGGAGAAAATTCAAAGGGATTGGGGGGCTGAAATAGATAGAAGAAGAGAAAGAGATGAGAAGCAAGGCTAGAGGACAGAGAAAGATTATGCAAACTTTGGGAAACTGGTGAGGAAGACAGGAGGGAGCGAAGGGAGAAATAAAAAGTGCAGAACAAAACATAGCAACAGAAAGACTAGTAACAATGTTCACACTCACAGAAAAACAAGTAAAAAAGAGACGAAAAAAGGAAAAAATGGAAGAAAAGATGAGGGAAAAAAGTCTACTTCAGGACATGTCCCTGCTTTCACTGATAGAGCAGGCAGGCCCAGATCTGTGTTGATTAATCCCAGCAGTAGACTTATGGTGAGAGTGGATAACCCCAGGAAGGGTGTAGCTTTAGTCTCATTAGAGTTAAGATTGGTTTCTGGCTGTGAGGTTGGACTAGATTTGTTCAACCAGCAACACACTGCGTGTCTCCTACTTGCTTGGACTTGGCTCCTTGACCTCCTGCTGATTTAAACTCAGCTCCACCATGCCCTGACACAGGGAGCGGTTAGTTGGAGCCACTCACACTTCCCTGAATTCTGAGGTCAGCTGGCCCCTCTCCAAGATGGCAACCAGCCAATTGCCCTTTCCTGGGGGATGTCTGAACCCAAATAACTCATCAGCCACTGCTGTCTGCTGGGTCCACTGCTCCATTCCAGTGGTGTGCTTCCCTGGGGATGCCTCTGTGGTTGCCAGTGGTCACTGTGGGTCTGCAGGCTTGAGCCATCTCTCCCACACCACAGGCTGCAGCTCAGGGAGAAGGCACGATCCGTCACCTCCTTCCTCTGTGCTGAGGCCCCTCTCTTCACTCTCCCCATTGGTTTCAGTTCTCACTGCAGATCCTGGCTGGGTCCTGGGAACCCATTTCCTTCCTTCTCTTTCTCATGTTGGTATATTCCAGTGTCTGGACGCCAAATCTCAGAGAGGCCATTTCTCTGCTGTTCACCACTCTGCCATCTTCCCAGAAGTTCCTATTTTATCATTTGCACTTTTTGTGTCATATCCAAGGAATCATTGTCAAGTCTAATGAAGGCTTTGTGCTATTTGAATTCTCATGGTTAAGTCTACTTAGAGTTGATCTACTTAGAGATAAATTATGTATATGGTTGATGTAAGCAGTCAATTTCATTCTTTTGGATGTGGATATCTAGTTTTCCCATTACTGTTTGTTGAAAAGATTATCTTTTCCCCCATGAGAAGGTCTTGTCACTCTTGTCACAAATTAGTTAGCCATATGTTTATGAATCTATATATGTTGCTATACAAGAATGCCTGAGACTGGATAAGTCACAAGGAACAGAATTTATTTTCTCACACTTTTTGAGGCTGGGGAGTCCAAGATCAAGGTGTTAATAGGTTTGGTTGTCTGGTGAGGGCTGCTGTCTGCATCCAAGATGCATGATGCTGCTTCTTTTGCACAGGAGGAATGAAAGCCAGTTGAGTGCCATATGAAGCCTTTTTACTAAGAGTCTGAATCCCATTCACGAGGAAGAGCCCTCATGGCCTAGTGACTCCTAAAATTCCCACCATTTAATACTACCACAGAGACAACACCTATGTTTTGGAGAGGATACAATCAAACAGAATGTTTATTTCTGGGTTTTCTGTTCCGTTCCATTGATCTGTATGTCTGTCTCGGTCAGTACCATGATGTTTTTTGGCTTCATAGTAAGTTTTGAAATCAGAAAATTTTGAGCTTCACAACTTTGTCCTTCTTTCTCAAAATTGTTTTGGCTACTTAGGCTTATATAAAAATAAATAAATCAGTGCTTGCCTTGCAAGCACAAGGCCCTGAGTTCGATCCCCGGCACCACAAAAAAATAAATAAATAAAAATAAACAAATAAATAAATAAATAAATAAACGAAGATACAAATGAAATTGGAAAATTTTGATTATTACTTGAATTGGGTTGGTATTTGATGGTTCTTTACACATTTGTTATTGTTTGATTTTTCAATAAATTTCAATTTAAAAAAATTTTATTAGTACATGTTTGCAGTACATAATAATTACATTCATCTTAGGGAGTTGGTGCATGTGCACAACATACCATAATACTTTTTACTTCTCCTTCCCTTTCTCTTGTCCCCCCCATTTATTAAATAATAATCTAACTATGGTTGTATCGAGACTCTTACCAAGTATAGACTAGGTGACTTCAAGGGATATTCTTAATAAATTTGAGTTTCATTTTCTTTATCTTTTAAGGGGATTATAATTATCACTTTAATGGATGTGTGAGGATTGATACAGTGTTGTATATAAAATGCTTAAAACAGTGCCTGGCTCTCAACAAAATATCTTATCTAGTTCATTATCACCAAACAGTAAAAATAAAATAACAGCAAAATAATACATCATTATAGCTCATTAAATCACATCACCATTTTGTATGTTTGTCATTTTCATCGAATTACTACTACTGTAAAATTTATTTAAAGTTATTACTTGTGCTTCCAGATTGTTTCTTGAAATAGTTTTCTAGAAGTCAGCTTTTGTACTTAATGGGCTTAAAGAACATTATAAATTTAAAGACTTACAGCTGAAGTACTCTCTACAATAAATGAACCACCAAGAAAAGAAAAAAAAGTGTAACTATCTTGTTGTATTTCCTTTTTATTTTTTGAGGCTTTGTTGTTCATTTATTCATTGATCATTGAAAAACTTCAAGACAAAATATGCCAGGGTTCATAAAAACACAAGTATCAAATGTCTGAGTTAGTTTTTAGCTAAAATTCAGGGATCAGGATAGAAGGAGGTACTGTAGTATCTACAACTTCTTCAGATCTGCTAAGATAGATCCCAGATCTATGCAGCTGGATTAGGTAGGCAATTCAGACACCATTGGGTTCATCTCTGAATGTAGGCATTAAATACTAAATTTGAAATAATTCTACATTTAACAGGTCAATCAATATTCAGTCACTTAAATTAAATTTACATTGCTTTTTCCAGAATCTGAACCACTATTAACATACAGCCAGTGTATACAGAAAGTGTTAATCTTCAAACTTAACACAATTATCAGTTCTCCCAGGGGAAAGATTAAAGCTGTGTCAACATACAGTATTTCTGCTGTTACCTAAGAGTCTCGTATCACCAGCTCCCCTGGAATAGATTTTATGTCAGGTGCTAGGACAGAAATTGTTTCCACTGAATTATAGTATATTCTCAGCACTGGTTATAGAGCAGCTGGCTTCAACATTTGCTCACTCAGGGTTGAACCGCAGATGGGTCCGTTTTGAAAGGAAACAGGACGGAATGCTGGAATTGAGGTGTTCTGCAGTAGGGAGAGGGGCAAAGGCAGCAGGGCTGTGTTGCTGCTAGAGGTTGGGAGAGACATTCGGTGAAGAACTCTGGCGGGTAGACGAGAATGTCAGGATCCCTTCACATAATGCAGTGGGAACACCATTGGTATGCGTCTGTGGCCATTTGTAAGTCAATTTTAAGTCTGACTGTTGTCAGAGTGCATTTTATGGTTGTCCCCTTACTTCCATTCTTTGTCTCTAAACCTTCTTTTATTCCCTTCATCCCACCTGAATGTCTTCTAGAAACAGGCTCTTGACTAATTTCAACACTTGTTACCTTTTCTCAAGAAATTTCAGAATGTATATTTGGATGACTATGTACAGTGGGCTCAGGGAGGCCAGAGGGGCATTTGAAGTAAGATCGTCTCAGAAAATCTCTTGCTTGCTGTGTGCACATCGTTCCTTAGGGAGCAAGTCTTGGGTCTCCAGCAGGTGTCCATTGCTGGGACCTGTGCCTCCTCATTCGGCACCGTAGGCTTCCTGATGCTCCCTCTGGTGTAAGCCCTGGAGCACGGAGGAGCTTCTGTGTAGGCTGCAGACCCTAAAGCAGAAATTTCTCCCCTTTGGTTTTTGGAATACTGTGTTCACCAATGTTTTCCTGCACTAAGTAGACTCAGGTGTTAATATGATCTGTACCACGAGACACAAGAGTTTTCAATTTTAAAATGCAGTCTTATGTGGTAGCCTTGACTATGAGGTAGCCATGTACTCTACTGAGTCTCTAAAATTGGTGGGAATAGGAACAAAGCTAAAGGACGAGGGGGCAGAAACCCTTCTTGTCTCTCCCTAAGGTAAAGTATCTTAGCAGTTTTTAGAGTCTTGGCTTCTCCAAGCACTAGAAATTCAGCAGCCCAGCAGAACTGAGCACACTTGCCTTTATGTCCTTAGGGCAAATCTGGCTAGAGAAGGACAGAAGTGGTCCCTTGCTCTCAGCATCCTAAGCATGCACGCATGTAGAACACACTGACTTCCTCAAACACAGAGGCACACGTAGGATTAGTAACCTTTGACAGCTTGTCTTCTATTTCTAGGGAAGTCATCTCTGCACTGCCCATATGTAGAGCAGTATTTAAATTTGATACTGAAAGTGGAAGATTTTAGCTATTTGATAATTCCAGCCTCAAGACCTTGTCAGATACTGGTTTCAGCAACAAATAATCATAAAAGAGGAATGGCATTGAAATATTCAAATATTAGTTAACGTACTTGAATGTCATGTTGCATCCTGGAACAATTGTACTTACTTCTGCACTGAAAATATAAAAGTAACTGCTAGTACCTTAGCGTCCATCAAGATAGTAGCAACAAAATGTAGTAGTCAGGATTATATTTGTCATTCTCATACACTTGGGTTAAAAATAACAGTTTCAGCCAGGTATGGTAGCACATGCCCATAATCCCAGTTTGGGAGACTGAGGCAGAAAGTTCCCCAAGACCACACTGAGAAACTTAAAAAAAAAAATTAAATGACCAATTTCTCTTAAGAATGTTTTAGATGAAGCACTAAACATAATGGGTCGTTAAATATAGATCACCAAGACTGTGTATTTTAATAACATGATAAAATTAAATGTACAAGCACTACATTTATACCTGAAAAGTGACTGGGAAGGGCTGGGGATTTAGCTCAGATGGAAGAGCGCTTGCCTAGCAATCACATGGCCATGAGTTTGATCCCCAGAACCCCCCTCAAAAAAAGAGTGATTGGGAAAAAGAATAGATTAAGCACAGGTGAATTTGGAAAAATATGGAGACAGACTAAATTAGTGGCTGGTTGTGGTGGAACAGACCTGGGGACACAGGCAGTGCTAGCTAAGTGTCAGATGATTCCTTTTTGAAGGGATGAACATACTCTCATGGTTGAGAAATTTATAAATATACTTACTGCAGTGGGAACTTCACATTTTACTTATTTAACCACAGAAATGTAATTTTTTAAATAGCTCAATGTATCTAATGTGAATGGATATGTAAATCTTGTAAAAAAAAAATAACCTGAAGCCAAAACGTTTCAGAGGTTCAGATCAGGCTGCATCCCAACTGCGAGGCCACCTTGGCAGGGCAGCCTGACCAAGGTCCCACACACCAGGGACCCTGCCTAGTCCTGCGCAGTGCACAGACCTGGAGGAACTCCTGGAACTCGCAGTTGGCATACAAGTGCAGCTCCAGGGGCAGTCCCACCTGTGAGTGTTAGAAAATGACGCCTTGCTGGTGTTGTTAGTCTCTGTTTGCCCAAGATGCAGTGGCTTCTTCCTGTGAAGGCCAGGCCTTGTCCTCTGGTCAGATCAGCCACTTAGACCTTGGCAGAGGTGAGGATCGGTCCAGCTTTGCTACTCGGCCCTTTCCGGAAGCAGAAGGAAGGTCCCTAAGAAAACAACCGACTGCAGGCTCTTTTCTAGGACACTGGCTAACGGTAAAGCTGGCAGAAGGGGACCTTTAAGGATCACAGATAAAGACGGGATGGGCAGAGGCTCCCTAAAGAAAACGAGGCCTTCTGAGTATGGTGGTAAAGCGGGCTCCAGGAAGTGTTGTTCATCCTGCCTGCTCCCAGGAGCAGTGGAAAGAAGAGCCCCATTGTGTCAGGCAGACCTTGGCCAGGCATCTCTCTATGTCAGGTCCTTCCCTGCTCATTGTCCTCACTCCCAAGAGCAGGACAAATGCCAGCACAGGAGGCAGCCACACTGAGAGGATTTTCCAGCAAATTGTCTTTATTTGCATGGTCAAACAACACCCTCCAAGAATAGCCCCCACCCCACCCAGGCAGGCTCCTCCCTCCCACCCCACCCTTTCCTGGCGCCTCTCCATGCCCCAGAGCAGCTAGATCAGACTTTGTGAGGAAGGTGCTGTCTCGTGGGATGCAGGATGCAGCCAAGGTGCAATCTTGCCAAGGCCCCCTGAGGGGTGGGCACCCCAGAGTCTGCCCGCCCACCCTGTGGTTTCAGTGCTTCTTCCTGCTCCTCTGGGAGCTGAATTGGTTGCACCTCCCCTTCTGAGGCCCTGAAGCTGGAACCGGCCCCTGAGCCAAATCTCATCCTCCAGAGACCTCACAGGAAGGCCCCCGGGCGGGACATCTTTCTCACCGGAGCTGGGCCTCCCGGGAAGACCCGCTTCCTGGCCCTGGCAGATGGACGGAGGTCAGGGCTGAGGCCTGTTCCCCGAGGAGGCGAGGCCTGGAGTGCTGGACCTTCAGGGCAGAGGAGGCCCACGTCAGGGCCTGGGATCTGGGACAG
>PVJO010010581.1:0-63433 GCA_004026905.1 Hystrix cristata
CTAGTCACCCAACACTGAATTTGGAAAAATTGCTTCCTTCATCTATACCGTAGTTAACCCACTTGCTATGTGAGAAAAAGGATATCTTCTTCATCAGGCGGTCGTGTAAATAGTATATTTTTAAAATATGCAGGCCACAACAAAAATCAAGAATGTGGCAAACTTTATAAATGATATAATTCAGCAACGAAAACATAGGACCAAAAGGTAACAAATTACAACAGAAAGTAAAGGAGGCTTTGAGGTCCTTTTTTGCCAAATGCGGTGTGTAGATTTTATTTGGATCTTGATTTGAACAAACAAAAAATAGAAAAATGATATTAAGTATTTGGGGATTTTCTTTTTAAATAAGCTAGTGGTATTATTTAATAGTAGTATCTGAAATTTGCTTCACAACAACACAGTGACCAGGATGTGGGGGAAACTAAAAAGGGCAAGGGGGAATCTAAAATAATCATCCAAGGGTAGAGCTGATTAGCGAAACACAGCCCATCTTGTTTCATTAACAAATTTTGAAGTCGAGTGATGGATAGGGATTGGTATTTTTTTCTGTTTTCAAATTGTATAATAATAAAGTTTTGTTAAAAACTACAATGTAGGGTTTTTTTGTTTTGGGGTGTGTGTGTGTGTGTCTTGTTTTTCAGTGTTGGGGTTCACGCCCATAGGGGCTCTGCCACTGAACCACATACCCAGGCCTTGTTTTGTTTTCTGAGACGAGTTCTCACTAAGTAGCCCAGGCCGGCCGGGAACTGGTGATCTTCTTGGCTTTGCCCCCGGGGTAGCTAAATTTTAGTTATAAAAAAACAAAGGCAGGCATGGTAGCACACGCCTGTAATGCCAGCACTTGGGAAGCTGAGGCAGGAAGATTGCCACAAGTTCAAGACCACCCTGTGCTACATAACAAGTTTAAGGCCTGCCTGAACTACACAGTGAAACCCTGTCTCAGAAAAACATTTTTATAAGGTAATATTGAAATTTATGTAGAACCTGGAATTAAAAATTGGTATTCATCTGTTTACCAGTAAATCACTTTAATGAGTTAGAGGTAGCAAAGTTACAGGGTAAGAATGGAATTCTTTGGCACTACGTAGGACCACCATGGAAAAAAGTGGGTAAAATTCATTTTCCTATCATTACTTCCTTTCACCTTGGAATTTAAGAACCATTTCACTCCTGGGGCCCATGTAATTGGCTCAAACCCTCAAAATGCTGGAAAATTATATTCCTGTTGCCTCACTGAAGTTGTAAGACTGAATTCTCTCAACAGCTGATTAGATTTTCTGGTTAAACTAGACTGACACAGGTCTCACCATTATCTCTTCGCAGGAAAAGCAACTCGCTTCTGTCTGAAGGGCTCTGTGCGGCCTTCCCGAGGTGACCCCTGCTGTGTCCAAGGGAAGAGCCCAGGGGTTGGCACCCCGGGTTCAGGGGTCGCTCATCTCGGGGCTGCCCTTTCCTGTACTCACCCTTCCTTCCTTCCTTCCCTTTCTGTGTGTTGTCTGTCTGTCTGTCTCCCTCTCCCTCTCTCCCCCCTAAACTGGAGCAGTATACTGTTGATATATATGGTAAAGTTCAATTCTATTTTTTCACCAGTATAAAAATATTTTGACTGTACTTTCATGTTCTTCCATATTTCTAGGTCCCGTTCCTAATTTCACAAGTGCACAGATAACTGGGAATACAGACTAGTTGTAAAATTTAAGCAGAAGTTATAAAGTAAAACCTGAGACCCTCTTCATGTCTATTAACAAACCCATCAGGTACAAAAATACACCTCCATATAGGCAACTATAAATATTAAGGACCCTGAAAACACAATATATAAATATATTACTTTGTAACTTAAATTTTCATCTAACAAGATATCTTAAGGATGGTTAAAAGTCTCTATGTACAAGCCACACTACTGTTTTTAACTGCTCTATGTTTTAGCAATATTTCATAATATGAAGTTATAATTTAAGCATTTATTACTGGACATTTAGATATTTTGCCTTGTCTATTACAGAGCATTTTCCAAGAACTAAAAAAAATTTCTTCTATGAATACATTAAATATATATTGTTCAAAGGTGTTCTGTTCCTTATATACATAAAAATTGAATCTGTTATTGTCCAGTGCCCTCCCAAAAAAGGCTGCGTGCATCTCTGAGCCAACGGACAGCGTGCCAGCATCTCTCCCTCACGCGTTCAATGCAAACTATCACCGCCATCTTCCAAGTGTCAACAGACCAGTCAACAAACATTTCATTGCTCCTTTAATCTTCTCATCATTTTGTATTTTGTTGGCCATCCCTATCTTCCCACTATGAGTTACCTGTTTACATTCTTTTCCCATGTTTCTGTTGAGCTATTAGCCAAAATAGAAACATGCTACAGTAGCAAAGTAATCCTAAAATCCCAACAGCTCAACCATAAAACTCTCTCTCGCTCATGCTGCATCTCTACTGAGTCACCAGAGTGTTCTGTGTTGCTTTCTGTGTGACTCAAAAAGCGACGACAACAGGGGCCGACTCAGTGAATCTAAAACAGCCTCTTCAGCAAAGACCGACAGACTGACAGACAGGGGAACTGTGTGTGGTTCTCCATTACCTTAACCCAGAGACGACACGCATCGCTGAAATCCATGCTTCTCTGATAGGAGAACTCATGTAATCACATTAACTGCAAGGGGCAGGAAATGTAAATTTTCAGGAATATATGTTGAAACATCACCGTCTGCCACAATGTCCATGTTTGGCCTTTTGACAAATACAGATATCGTATAGACATGGATTCTGTCTGACATAGGTATGTGTGCAGTATAAGAATTCCTCGAAATACCATTCACTGAAAAAAACACTGGCTAAGATCAGCCTGGGCGCCCGTCTGCTGCCAACCCCCAGTGACTTTGCTGACTGCTGTCGTGACCTTCAAGTCAGTGGCAGCTCCGCTGGTCAGGTGAGCAGCAGGTGAGTGACCCACAGTCAAAGTGTCAGCCTTCCTCAGATGCTGCACTCGCTTGTGCATCTCCGCAGCCTGACTCAGCCTCCGGCAAGGTGCACACCACTCTAGGTACTGCGGTTTCTAGACTCTAGGAATTGTGGACGAGAAGCGTGTAGGCCTAATTTCTTTAGGTGGATCTAATGAAACAACTTCTTTGTTGTTTCTGCCTTCTTGTTGTTGTTTTGGAGACAGGGTCTTACTTCATACTTCAGACTGGCCTCCAATGCACTGTCTAGCTCATCGTGGCCTTGAACTCACACCAATCCTCCTGCCTCAGCCTTCCGAGTGCTGGATTGACAGGCTTACATCACCGCACCTGGCTATATCTTTTCTTTCTTAAAAGTAAATTATACTAGCAACGGTCATGCTTTCCAGCACTGAAACCAAATAACCTTAGTGATTTATCAGTTCCAGGGCCTGCTAACCTGACTTATTGATGACACTGTCCTTGCTTTATTTTCTTATTTCTCCCAAGTGACCGTATTTTCTGCTCTCCCTTCCTGTTCAACTAACCCTACTCCTTTCTCTCGTTTTCGCTCTTCTGGTATTTAAACTCTATGACCTATTTTCAAATAAATATTTTTATTAGTTCTTCATTTAGAATCAAATATACACTACATAAATTCAGTGGCTAAGCACCCACACAGATCTACCCTACATGAAATGTATTCCCTCAGAAGTAGGCAATTCTTCCATTATGGGATCAAGCCAAAAACTTGAATCCAAGCAGTAATTCTCCAATTAAAGGAACTCTAGAGCTGGTTTTCAGTCCTCCTGAATCATAACTAGTTGGCAACAAAAGCCAGCCTGCCTTGGCGTGAATAAGTCTTAACATAAAAACTCCTCCCCCCGCCTTGAGAGTTAGAAATGAAGAGAGAAATGTATTCAAGTGGCCATTTATACACAGCATTTTGAATACTATTTTGACCAAATTAGTATCAAGTGAGTTACTGTAAAGTGAAATTTAGAAGAAAAAAAAACACATAAACATCTTGAATTTGAACAGCTCAGCTCAGCTAGAAGTTAATGTGTGTCCCGACGCTATGCTGGAGAAAATAGATCTGCCTGTGACGATTAGCAAAGCCCTAGCCAAACCCGCTTCAATTCCAGACTCTCCGGCCTCCTGTGTAAAATCTTTTTTGACAAGTGGAATCTGACTCCTACAGCAACGACTTTATTCTCCCTCTCACTTCATTTCTGTTTAATAAATCCAGCATCTGGGTGTACAAACTGTGCACCGTGTTTCAGTGCACTCAAATATCATGTAGACAAGACTTTTCAGAAACAGGAATTCAATTACTTTTAACATATGTTATCTAGCTAGAATTAGTTATCACTTTTTTTTTTTTCAGTGCTGGGATCGAACTCAGAGCCTTGTGCTTGCAAGGCAAGCACTCTAACCACTGAGCTAAATCCCCAGCCCTAGTAATCACATGTTAATTAATTGCAACATGAGTAGCAAATGGATGTTCAAGAGTCAGAGTTGCATTTCAACGATGTTTTAAAGTATCTGTAAATTATGTTTTACGTTTTACAAAACATTGACAATATGAGTTTTATATTGAATTCTAAATAGTATAATCTTCAGGGGAATCAGAATGGGATCCTAAAACTCACTTGATAAGTTCAGGCCTGTTTATATGCTGGTTTCCCCCCTCTAACTGCATAAACTTTGAAAGCCAGGATACTAATTTATTTACTATTTAGACAATGATTTCAGTGCTCAATATGCACTTGGAGAGTAAATGAAAGAAAAAAACAGGCACACAAGTTAATTTACAATTAATCCTCACAAATGTAGGCATATCATCAATGAATACCTATTATTTTATCTCTGTGCTATAATCTTTCACAATTTCAAATTAAATGCATTGAGCTGGGCGTGGTGGTGCATGCTCATAATCCCAGCACCCTGAACACTGAGGAAGGAGAATCACATGTTCGACACCAGCCTGGCCAGTCTGAACTACATAGTGAGACCCTGTCTCAAAAATTCAAAAGAAAACAAAAAAAGATTCAAATGCATCGACTGAAGCATGTTGTATGGAAGTAGGATTACACTAAGGTAGCTGGTTTTCACTGTGAGGGATTCTGGGGTATGCAGAATAGGATAATACTTTGAAGTCCTAGAATAATGTAAAAGTTGTATGCAACATTTTCTTTCTCTAAAACTTTTCATTAGAGTTGGTACAAATTCTGGTAGAATTGATTGATTCATTTTTAGCTTTCTGTTTGGTCTTTCAAATTAATGTCCCCAAAGTCCCAATCAACAGGTTTATTGTTTAACCTATTCATTTGCTTTCCATAAATCCTGTACCTTACTGGCTTAGACACACGCCAGCTTCTCGGTAAGTGTGGCGGCTGTACTCGCAAGCCAGGGCACCCGCAAGAGGAGAGAGCTGTCAGACTCGGCTCTGCCACGGACGGTAACTTCCATCTTCCTGTCATCCTTCCCGAGCACAAATCATCTACACGCTCAACACACTGCAGAGCAGGAATGGCGAAACTTTTAGAGATGAGTGCCCAAACTGCAACCCCAAACCCACTTATTTATCGCCAAGTGCCAACACTGCAATTAAACCTGAATACTGAGGTTTTGGTTTAGGGAAAAAAACACTCGTACATTAATATCTTTTGTCTCAAAAGAAAACAACACATATGTCATAGGTTTGCCTCTACTGCCCTAGAGCATGCAACAGAAACTTATAGTGTGCTAGGCTTTTTTAGGCATTTCAGATGATGAATTAAACAAATTTCTTGAGCTCGTGAAGATATGAGTCTGGTGGGGGTGGGGAAATTGACAATAAATAATGAAAGAAAATGTTCTAGTATGTCAGAAGGATGTGCAGTAAGAAATTTAAAAAGGAGAAGAGAGGGTTTGAGAGTGTGGGGGCAGCAGGAGAAGAGTGTGGGCAGGATGGGTCTGCTGGAGATGATGGCACTAAAATTGATTTTTATCTTATTTTACTTTTTGGTTTTGTGAGACAGGGTCTTGCTGTGTAGTTCAGGCTGGCCCTGAACTCACTACGTAGCCCAGCCGGGCCTGGAACTCATGGCAATCCTCCTGCCTCAGCCTCATGAGTGCTGGGATTACAGGTACGTGCCATCACACCCAGTTTGAAATAGATTTTTACAACACAGGTCCAGGTTGTCTGATGGTGAACCACGTGGATGGAAAAAGGGTGCCAGGGAAGGTTGGCAAGAAGTGAGAAGGAGCCCAATGTGGCTGGCGGGGACTGACCTAGCGAAAATGTGGTAAGAGTTAAAGGAAGATTGAGAAGTTAGAGCTTAAGAGTGCTTTGAAGGTCATTTTTAAGACTTTTACTTATACTCAAAATGAAATTGCAAAATTCCAGAACTGAGAACATCTTGTTAAAAGAAAAAGTTTTGACAAAGTACATTTCACAGAATTTATCTGAGCAATTCAACAACTCAGGCACCAGCAGCGGCCGGAACCAGAGAGGGTCCTAGCATCCTACTTGGCATCCTGGCCAGTGAGCATTTGTGGGCAGGAAATAGAAGCTGAGCTCGATTAATGACAGCCAGTCATTTGCCCTCTTTGATATGATCTGACCACTTGGCCACCTGTGATTGGCTGAAGCTTAGCTGTTTGTAACTGACCAAGAATAAAAAACATACTTCTAAATTAGGTTTCTGTTGGTTTATGCACAGGTAAGTCACTGTTTGTTACTTAGGAACTCAAATTCCAGAGACAGGCTCAAGCCAATGGACGGCATGTTGAGTAATCTCAAAACTTTCTAGAGAAAAAAAATATCCACCCCCATTTCCCCTCACATGTTACCTACAAAAGGAACAAGAATCAGACTGGAATTCTAGATATACTAGCAAACTGTGGCAGAATGGCTTCCATCCTCATCCCTACTGAGACTGACAAAAACCAGCAAATAATAAAGAGAATCTCCGAGATGGTTCACTGATGGGACGCTTCCACTAATGAAGGCATAAACAAAACTGCAAGGGATCCTGAAGACCAGGGCTCTATCCCAGGACAACAGTGAAGCAAAATCCCAGGAGACACAGGCCACCAGATGGGGAGCAGCGGGCTGGGGAAGGAGGGCTCCGAGGAGGGAGGAAGATACAAAGCTTCAGACCCACATCTGTGGGCTGGGGAATCACTTGACTATAAAGGGAACAAACGTCAATTATAGAAACAAAGAATCTATTTTCATCCTCTCCTTTGAATTAGACCTACACAGTAAGAAATGGAATTCAACGTCGTGGTTTCACTTTGCATTGAAGTATGTTTTTTATGTAAATCTGACTTCTTTCTCTCTCTCTCTCTCTCTCTCTCTCTCTCTCTCTCTCTCTCTCTCTCTCATCAGTGTGGCCTTCATGATTCATTACTGTCCTTAAAATGATGTCCTAGAGTGGGACAGAGAAGCCATCTTACCCCCTTGAAGCCATCGTATGTTTTTGTGATATCACCTCATCATGTTTTAGCACATCCTTACTTGCTGTCGTAAAGAGCTGAGCACACTGCAGATGGAACCCGCCCTTGTGCAGTGTTCACCCCTGCACAATTCCATGCTCGCAGGTTTCATGCCCTGGCCACGGTCACCCGCCAACTCCAAGCCTGTTCTGTGTATTGTTTCCCCTCTGCACAGGGAAGTGGAAGGGCCAACCAACCAACCGACTGACCTGTTTGTGGGTAATGCCAATGCTCAAGAGAAGATGAGCCCTGGAGAAAAGGCAGGTCCAGGAAAAAATAACAGATTGGGCCAGTAGCACTAAACCCAAGAAAAGATATCTCAACCTGATCCAAGCCATTTATAACAAACTTACTGCCAATACCATATTAAGTAGAGAAAAGCTGAAACTTTTCTTCTAAAATTAGGAATAAGACAAGAATGTCCACTTCTGTTCAATATAATACTCAAAACTTTGGCAAGAACAATAAACAAGAAAAACAAATGTACAGGAAAGGAAAATGATTATTACTTGCAGATGACATGATCTTCCACACAGAAGACCCCCAAAATTCCACTAAAAGACCCCTAGAATTAATAACCAAATTAAATAGCACAGTAGAATATAAAATCAACACACAAAATCAATAGTGTCCCTGTACACCAATAATGAACTCACTGAAAAAGAAATTAGGAAAACAATTCCATTAATAATAACATAAAGAACATTTAAATACTTAGGAATTAACCTAATCGAGGAAATGAAAATCTCTACAATGAAACTACAGAACTCTGAAAAAAAGGAGATTGAAGAGGGTATCAGAAAATGGAAAGATATCCCCTGTTCCTGAATAGGCAAAACCTATACAGTCAAATAGACATGCTTCCAAAACTAAGATACAGATTAACACAGTCCCAAACAAATTACCAAAAGTATTCCTCCCAGAACCAGAGAAAACAATCCTAAAATTCATATGGAACCGGAAGAGACCCAGAATAGCACAAGCAATCCTAGGTAATAAGAGCAAAGCAAAAGGCATCACAATCCCAGACTTCACGTTATGTTACAAAGCTACAGTGACAAAAACAACATGCTACTGGCACAAAAACAGACGCATAGCTCAATGGAACAGAATAGAGGATGATGAAACAATCTCAGGCTCATTCAGCTACTTGATCTTCTACAAAGCGGCCAAAAATGCAGTGGAGAAAAGATAGCCTCTAATAAATGGTGCCAAAAAATATTGGCTATCCACATGCAGATTTACTCTAGATCCATGTATCTCATCGTGCACTAACCTAAAATCAAACACAAGCACTTAAATCTGCTGGAAGATAAGACAGCTAAAATTTTGGAAGACACGGGTGAAGCCACAGACTTTCCGACCAGAACCTCAAATGCACAAGAAATAATAACAAGAATCAACAAATGGGGTCATATCAAATTTAAAAGCTTCTGCACAGTGAAGGAAACCAACAGAGTGAAGAGACAACCTGCTGAATGGAAGAAGAATTGCCAGCTATTCCTTGCTCAAGAACACTCACAACACACGCTGCCGCACAAATCCTGGAAAAACAACAAAATGACAGGAATTAGTGTGTAACTTTCAATAATGATACAATGTAAATCATCTTAATTCTCCAAGGATGGGCAGAGGGATCAAAAAAGAGGACTCATCCACATGTTGTCAGCAAGTAACACACCTCACTTGCAAAGACATACACAGACTAAAAGTGAAAGGGTGGAAAATGATACTCCAAGCAGATAGAGTCCAGAAGCAAGCAGTAAATATACTTAGATCCAACAAATAAAATTAATCAGAAGAGACAAAGAAGGCCACTAGATCTTGGTAAAGGAAATTACGAAGATTCTTAAAAATCTCAACACATTAATGACAAGCTTTGAGACTTGTAATAAAACTCTCCCAACTAAGAAAAGCTCAGTACCAACTGATTTACTACTAAAATTTCTTAAGACCCACAGAGAACAACTAACATAAATGCTCTCAGACTTTTTCATGAAACAGGAAGAGGAAGAATGCTTCCAAATTCATTCTACGAAGACATCGTCACCCTGAGACCAAAACTGCATATGGACTCAAAAAAATATCCAGTATCTTGGATGAGCACAGATGCAAATATCTGCAACAAGATTCTTATAAACAGAATTCAACAACACATTAAATCATGCACTATGCCCAAGTTGGTTAAATCCCCAGGATACCACAATGGTTCAACACACGTAAATCGATAAACATAATACACCATATAAATCAATCAAGGATAACAATCACGTAACATCCCAACAGATGAAGAAAAAGGCTTTCAAAAAATTCAACATCCCTTCATGATAACAACCCTAAAGAAAATAGGTATAGAAAGACGGTTCCTCAAATTCATGAAAGCCGTATCTGACAAACCCTCAGCCAACATCATGCTGGACAGTGAAGAGCTGAAAGCATTTCCTAAGTAAAAGAGATACAAGTAGAAAAGGAAGAAATCAAAATGCTCCCATTTGAAGACAAAATGTTCCTTTATACACAGAAGACCCCAAAAACTCCATCCGACGACTTTTAGATTAGATAACAAACTGAGGCACTGTGGGAAGAGCCAGCCGGAGATGGTGGATTCTGTGCTCCCGCCACAACCACCTGCCACCTCCTGCCTGGCTTTGCGTTTTATCCCCTCAGCAGAGGGCCGCAGAGGAGCCAGCCAAGTGACCGACCTGATCTTGGGCAAGCCAAATGCCCTTGGAGAGAGTGGAAAGATCTGAAGTCTTCTACCTTTCACTGCAGAGGGTCACCAAAATAAGAGACTCCTGTGGGAGGTGCGGCGCCCTCTTCCCAGGCGAGTAACCAGGTCCGCGCCAGACACCCAGTGCCCCCAAGATGCAACCACCCGTCAACTCCAAGCAGCCCTGCGTTCTGCTTCTCCACAGCACGGGGCTGCAGAGGTGAGAACTAACCTGCTGACCTGATCCTGCACAAGGAGAGAAGAGAGCAACCAGACACCATGACTGGGGACATTAAGTCTAAGAGCCCACGTAAGAGGTGGGAGAGAGTGAGGAAAGGAATCACAATGTATTATGTGCATTTACCACTCCACGCAGGACTGTAAACGTTATGCACTGCAAACATGCACCAAAAAATGGGAAGGAAATTAAGAGATGGATGAAGGTGGGAGCGAGTAAGGAAAAGGGGAGGAAAAAGAGGAATTAAGATGTGTTGTGTACATGTACCAAAGATTATGTACTACAAACATGTAGTAATAAAAAAAAAGAAAACTGAGCAAAGTAGCAGAAAACAAAAATCAACACACAAAATCAATAACTTTCCCTAATGGACATGCTGAGAAAGAAAAGTCAGGAAAATGACTCCATTCAAAGTAACTTCAAAGAATAAAGTATCTCAGGCTAACCCTAACCCACAACAAAAATTGCAGAACACTGAAGAAAGAAATTGAAGAAGTCATTAGAAAATGGAGAGACTTCTCTTGTTCATGCATCAGCAGAATAAATTTTGTTTACATGGTCCTATTACCAAAAGCAGTCTACGAATTGAATGCAATTTCCATTAAAATAACAGTCTTCACAGAACTAAAAAAAGAAAAAGATCCCGAAATTCATATGGAAGCACCATTCTTCCCTCCGAACACCCTAAAATGTTTTCCTAGATTAAGCCAGCCCCATAGAGATCCACAACCCCAACCACATCTTCTAAACACTTGCCCCAACACATACCGAATTGCCTTTTATTGAACTTGGCTTTGGGATTTGTTACACACCATGACACAGTGCGGGACTTTATAAGAAACAGCACTATGAACATTTTTCAGACTTACTGGAGAATTCTGGCCTCTTTATCACATAGTGACTTCTTTGTGAGAATTAATAGAGAAATTTCTTCCTGGTCTCCCAACCAGAAATAATTAGGCTACACTGGAGCAACCAGCTTGTTTTTGTCTTCTAAATACTGTGAACCATGTAACAGATTATTTTCCTTCTCAATTTGCCAAAAATCTCAAAAGTCAAATTTGTGCTCAGTCTCCCTACTGAAGGACTTCACAAGTTCTGCCCTGTGTATTACCCTTATTCCCAGCTTCATTGTTGGGTCCATAAAGCACCCTGGAACCAGAAGCCTGCCTGGTTCCCAGACCTCTGTCACTTAAAATATGTTGGTCTTAATCACTTATCCATGCCTCAATTATCTGATCTGTAAAATGGAAGCAATAGTACCCATCTCATGGCAGATTGTTTATGGTTAGACATTGTTCTTCTCGCCTCACCTTTTCTACTCACTTTTCCTTGATATTGATGTCCTCTTCCACCAATTTCAGTATAATCTTTTATTCTTATATGTACATATTAAGCCACCTTAAATGTTTCTTGAGTAGAAACAGAAGCAAACGAATACACACATGCCCAATTGTGCGAAGCAATAAGGAGCAAGAAGTAACCAATATAAAAATACTATTTTTACAAAAATACACTTACACAGCAGCCTGCAAACAGCCCTTCCTCTGGTACCCAAACCTCTCAGAAGCCATGAGAAGTCTGAGCATGCTCTGATTTGCTCCTATTGCAACTCATCCCGAGGAGTTTCTGTGACTATTTATGTGACTGTGCAGAGAGTGCCGCTGGAGACCGCTGGCAAATCTGTCTGGTCGCCCGCCGAGTGCTGAGGGCCTGAGCCTCCAAGAAAGCCCGGAAGCGTCCGACTGCTGGGCCCACAAGGCGATGCTTCCTTTGCGCGTGTGTGGGGAAAGCAAGCAGACAGAGGAAAAGCCAGGTATTCGGCACAAAGACATGAGGCGGAAAAGAATGTTATTAAAGGTCTTTCTCCCACTATTGAACACACTTTGGTTAAAATCTTGTTTTACTTCTCCACGATTTAAAAAGCCCTGCGGAGTTTCTTTCTCACCTATTTTCTTCTCTCATCCCGATCTCGGGTGAGAAGTGTTGGAAAGGTTGGTCCCAGTCTTAGGTCAGAGATCATCAAAGGAACCCTTGTTGTGCAAAGGTACTTTCTCCAAATATCAATTTCTATGATTTAGCGCTTTTCTCCTTAGTTTTCAGTCCCAGTACATTTCCTCCTTAAGCAACTCACAGAAGATGTCTGTCAAGCCTTGAGATAACTCCACTGGATTCCTTTAAAAAATTGGTTTTAATAAAAGTATTGAGTCAAGAACTATTTACTCAGCACTCAATCTAGCTCAACAGTCACTGGACATACAAAATAAAATACTCACTTGAGCATCCTAATGGAGCAAGAATAAACAATGTGTTAGGTGGCAAGGACAAAAACTACCATGAGATTCTGAAAGGGAAAAAGTGATGGTAAGGGGTACAGGGCCGAAGAGAGAGGGCCACTGCTTAGTTGGGGTTTCGGGAAAGAGCTTACAAATGAGAGAACGGGTACTACAAGGTGAGATTTACACTAAAGTAGAGCAGAGAAGTCAGCCAGAAAAGGCAGAGAAGGCTTTGGAGTAAATTTCGCTGCTTGCTGCACAGCAGTCAAGTCTGAGTCCTTGCCTTGGCTCCAGAGCTCCCTGCCTGCTTGACCTCACCTCTCAGGTGAGGGTGACAATGCATCCCTGTCTGTCCCTGGAGCCGCTGAAGCTGGAGTTTATGTTTAGAGAATATTTTGAACTCTTCAGGCAAAAAACCATTAGGGAAGGACAAGGTACAATTATGTTATTTTCCATGTATTTTTCTCCTGTCTCTTTGGGCTGTTAGTTTATTAAAAACAAACAAACAGAGCTGGTAGCCTATTTCTCCCTCCCAGTAAGCCCACCTCCTCTGTCAGTGTAAACATCTCATCTGTCAAGGGCAGTCCTGAGATCATCCCTACACTGAAGGGTCAGGGGCAACATAAAACTAAAAAGAAAATGTTTTGCTACTGAGCCAAATCACCCAATCATTTAATTACTGGGTTTGATAGGTAAAGGTTAACCCTTAACTAGCATGGTTTCCTTATACAACTGATTCTCCAAAGACCAAATAAATGAAGATGTCATGGAGTCCTTGCTGCAGAAAGAAGAGTTGTGTGGAGAGGTGAACGGGTACAACCTATAATGTATAACCTGCTTTTCCTATAACTATGAAAGATTACAGTAAACCTGGAGGAAAGAGAAAAAGTAAAACAATTAGGAAAATTTTAAATCCTGTAATTGAGAACAACAAAAAGTTTCATTTGAAGTCTCTATATTTAGAACGTTTTAAAAGACACTTCAATCACAGAAAATGCCAAATGTATTTAAAAATACATTTAAAAATGGGTTATTTTTATTTTGTTTGGTGCTTGGGATCAAACCTAGGGCTTTCTGCATGCCAAGTCCTTGCTCTTCCACTGAGCTATGCCCCCAGCCCTGAAAAAAACAATTTAACAAGCCCCAGATACCCATCACTGCGACTTTCACAACTTTCAACTCAGGGTTAATTTAGCTCATTGATGCCTACACCTGACTCCGCATGCCACCCTGGATTACTTTTAAGCAATCCCTAGATAACCACGTCACATCATCAGTAAGTACAGTGGTCTCTCATTACTCTTGATGATTGTGTTCTATAAAGTCCTCACAAACACTGAATTAGCAGATGCCCGCTACTCCTAGGAAAAACACAGAATTCGGTTTCTGGAAACCTCTGGGCACATTATTTTAACCGATCACTACATAACCTCATTTAATATACATTTCTTCTTAAGGACACCTGATCGAATACACAGTGCTGATATATTAACATTGAACTCGTGGCCAGCAGCAACTCATGCCCAAGTAAAGCGCATCTCGCCTGTTTTTTCTCACAAAGCACAACATCTTGTACTTAAGAACACTGGGCAGCACTTCAGCACTCAGCTTAGGGACCAATTTAAGCAGAAAAATTACTAACAAAAACCACAAAAATGTGAAAAATATGACATTAAATAGAATCCAAGAAGGACACTTCTTTACAGTTTAAGAACCAAACCACGACACACTCAGTATCAGCTGGGACTATGTACTTTGGGCAACCCAAAATTTTCGCCACTCTCTACATACCTAAAAGCTCCACGAGTACTGATTTGGGGAAGCTGTAAATATATTTTAGTGAATAGGCAGATTTGTAAATATAGTCCATAAACAACCCAGATCAAGTGTATTTTGGCATATATCTCCTATTAGGATTGCTTTTTGTGTGTGTGCTCCACCACACCTGGCTTAGGATTGCTTGTTGAACATAATTACAGTATCATTTCTTTTACAGAAGATTAGAAATAAAAAAATTGGTATGGAATTTGCCACTTTCATATTAATTCAAACACTTTCATATTAATTCAAACATTTATTAAGTGTCTACTGTATGCTTTAATGCTGGCTGTGACAGGTTTATTAAAGAAAGAACAGTAGTTATACAATGCCCTACCCTAAATATAGTGATCACAAATCCGTCAAGTTTTTAAATTTTCTAATGTGTTTTTGAGGGCAAGATTCTCTGTCAGCAGGATGCTCTGCTCAATATTATTATGTGGAAAGTACTCTTTAATTCTTCACATTCTTGAGTAGTTGTTAGCTATTCAGCCACCAAGCTATTCATTATTTCTGTCACTTGTGTTGCTATTAAAAAACACATTTAATGGAAATTTTTAGTTGCTTAACGTTTGTTTAGCAAAAATCTATTTTTAACACAGCTGAGGTCCTGAATTATGAGCAACTGTTTTTTTCCTTTGGCAGCACTGGGAATTGAACCCCAGACCTCGCACACACTGGGCAAGTCTTCTTCCCCTGAGCTGCACCCCCACACCCACAGATTCTATTTTTCAAAGATAACAAAATACAAGAGTTCCAGCAGTATGATCTATCTCAAAGATTTATCTCCAAACTGCCACGAAAACACGTTAAAATATGTAGAAAGTTTTGTATCAGTTTGTTACTTATTTGCAACATGGAGTGTGGAACTCCAAACCGTGCTCATCCCAGCCCCGTACTCTGCCCCAAGCCACATCCCAGCCCCGCTGCCAGTTCTGATGGCGCTGCTCTCTAAGGACATCGGTGCCCACACTTGGACCTACACATTAGGTAAGTATATAAGAAACACGCACCAAGACTGTTTTGCTCCGAAGCCCCAAGAAATTCCCTTTCCAGCCCGTCATTCCCACTGACAGGTCGATGGTGTCATGAAACATTTATCCTTTCATGGACAAGTCAAATACATAATAAAAACATTTTTCCCTACACAGTGAAATCACAGTCCTCAGTCTATACTCACAGCTGAGAGACTACCGTAATAAAAAAATGCAATTTTACATAATTGCTTTTGACCTTCTCACTTTTTTTTTAATTATAGAAAGACTACACTGTGGGCTTGCTGTGTTGGAAGTGTTTTTGTGTCCCACCCTTAAAAGTATTAGAGACTGAAAAATGCAGCAATTCAGGAAATTTGTATTCATATGTGAATAAGTCGAAGCTAAAAAAGTTGGCTACAAGGATCATAGAAGTAGTTTAATGGTGTTTCCCCAGTATGAACAACAAAGTCTTCCTTGAATCTTTGGCGGTGACATATTTCGAGAGAAGCCATTCCAACTGGTTTAAGACAACGAAACCTTGATTATGTTCTTGCTCTTAACCTTTATTTTAAAAAATTAAATGATAAACTATGCAGACACCAAGGCAGCGTTTATACATTTGTGTCTGTGTATTAAACAAAACTTACAGGATTATTCCCAGGATGTAAACCAATTTAATCTTGCACAGCTTTCCAAAATAGCATAGTATTACCAGATAAATAAAAGGCTACTTTAAAACCTAAATGGTGTGAAATCAAAACATATACTACATAGTACTTAATGAAGTAGAAAGTATATTAATACATTCTGAAAGGCCTTTTGTAAAATAAGAATAGCAGCAAGGATGATCTGATTAAGTCAGTGTTGCCCCAGTAACTCCCTTTTCCATCATATTCAGTCTACTCAGTTCAATATTTAATCGTTCATGAACCTCTTATTCCCTCTGTAGACACAACATCCTTAGGCAACTTCCTTCGTCTTTCTCCTAAAGCTTTATATTTAGTCAGTCTGTCCTCCTGAATTATGCCAAAATAACCTCTTAAGCTTTCAACAGCCCCCACTGACTGCAACACAAAATGTAAAATATTTGTGACCAGTTTACGAAGTACCTTTAGATCTGCTCTGCCTTTCCCACTTCACCCTTTTGGATCCATCCTGTCAATCTGTATAACTTCATTTTCACTTCCGACCCCGATTGCCCTGTACAACTTTACTTCTACTATTTCTGATCCTCTTCCATTCTCCCCCTCCTACTACAGCCTCTGGCCATAATCAAATAATGCCAGTTTTTTTTTAATCTTCCCTCTATGCCTTTGTATACACTATTCTGTCAAATAAGCTCTAAATAATTTAGCTATACTAAATGGCCTTAGCCATGTTAACACGGTCATTTTTAAATTTAAAAAAGAAGAATTCAAGTAGTAAACTATGTCAGGGCACATGCAAATGTTTCCTCTCCAGCCTAGACACCTCCATTCTGAAACCGTTCTCATCAAGGCTGCTGACCACCTCTGTCCTAAGGTATCTTTTGTGGCCTCCACCTACCGGACCAGAGACTTATTCTCCACATGGCAAGCTCCTCTCCTGGTCTTACCCCGCCCCCCGCACCGCCCCCGTCCACACCTACCTAGTCTGTTTGCTTCTGTGCTTGGCCAGCAAACATTAACGTAACCCAAGCCTCCACCCTCAGCCCTCCCATCTCTCTCCTCCTAGAGACAGTTACTCATTCCCACAGCACAGGATACCACCAGTCGGCGATGAGTCCCACGTTTAGGTCTCAAGCCCCAACTCTTCTTCCAGGCTCCTGACTCACTCATCTAATGCTTCTTTAATGTCTCCCTTGGGGACCTAATAGTTATTTCAACCTTAACACATTATAGCAGAACTCTCCCCCTCTTTATTTCCTTAAAAAACCCTCTATTCCTTCCCCAGAACTTAGCATCTTAGTAAATTGACCCCATAATTGCTTGTATCCCAAACCTCAGCCACGATATTTGATGCCTTCATCTATCTCTCTATTTTATTGATGATACTTCCAAAATATGTCAACATCTCCTCTCTCCAGCTCTCCTAGTATAATTCTATTTCAAGTTTTCACCACTTCTGGCCTGAATTACTGAGTAGCTTCCTACGGAACACCATATTTTCACACTTACTCTTCCACAGTTTATTATTCAAAGAGTAAGTAGGAGTGCTCTTGTAAAGTATAAATTTAATGCCGTCTTCTGGCTCAAAAATTCCTCCATGGCTTCCTATTTTGCTTAGAATAAAATTTACCCTTCTCTATCTATCTTCTATAACTTGGTGATGTTACTTCTGCTAACACATTCGACACTGCTTTCCTGCTTGCCCCCTCTCCTCCAGCCACTCTGGTCTTCCTTCTGTTCTGGGGACTCCTCAAAATCCATCCTCTCCCTCTGGGACTTCGTACTTGCTGTTTGCCTTACCCGGAATACTCTCTTCCCCAAGTATTGTGAGTGGCTCCTTCACGTCATTTTAATTTCAATTCAAATTTTGCCTATACAAGCTAGTTCTTGAAAATCTTGCTGCTCTTATTTTCAACTAGACCAATGCGGCCGTTATGTACGGTTGTTCTCAAAACAAGGTGGAAACACACAGGAGGAGACACCAGTTTTGTGGGAAATAAGCTCAATTAAAGGACCTGCTGAGTCTGAGAGAGCACAGAATGCCCACCAGGCAGGTGAACAGAGAAAGGTGGGTGCCAGGAGACAGTGCTAGTTAATGAGGAAAGCAGGACTAGACCACAGGTTTTCTGATTCCTAGATCACTTCCATTCCCACTATCAATAGGGTGCCCTTATAAAGTATTTGCAAATACAAGGAAGATCAAAAATATATGGTGAATATTTATATTTTTAAAATCATAGTAAGACACATTGCCATTAATCCCCCTCAAAATACTCCCCTCACTTCAAACACACTTATCCCATCGTTCTTGACACTTTCTGAAGCAGTTCTGGAAGTGCTCTTTCTTGGGTGTATTCACGAGATGTGATTAATATAAAATATGGTGCATGGTGCTGCCAAGTGCATCCAACCAAAAGGCAGCCCCGTAAAAATATTGCAGCGTAGCCTCATCCACCTAATTTACCAGATCTGGCACTGTGTGACTTCTGGCTCTTCCCCAGAACCAAAATGACTATGAAAGGTAAACATTTGAAAACTATTCAGGACATTGAGGCACCCACAACAGTGCAACTAAAGACACTTAGGAAAGAGAACTTCCAGAACAGCTTCAAAAGTGGCAAGAACAATTGGACAAGCATGTTTGAAGTGAGGGCGAATATGCTGATGAGTTAATACCAATGTGTCTTTTACTACAGTAAATTTTTTTTAAAAATATGAACATGTATCATACTTTTCAATCGCACCTCATATTTTACATTACTAGAAAAATAATTGTGCATTTTAAATGCTACTTCTTTTCTCAGTTGCCCCCTCACTCGCCAACTCAGTTTAATTTGAGGCTTCTGCCACGAGAGGGGGCACTAAAAACAAATGTGAAGTTAGCTTTGGTCTTGCTAGGAAGCCTTATGTGATATCTGGAGAGCTTTGAAACAAATTGTGTTTTAGGGTTTTGTGGCTGTTTCGGGGTATTGAGTCACGTGAGCAACTGGCAGTCTGTTGTGGACAATGGAAGCCACTCCTCCAGCCCTGTTTACAGACTGACTCACCGCCTCTCCACTCCACCTCGAAATCTTTCAGCCCAAATCTGGTCTTGTCTGAGCCCTGTGTGGATGCTGGCAGCCCCAGCGGGGCAGCCTGCTGCGCAGAGGCCTGCTGGGTCTCTCTCCACCCCTACCCTTCCTCCCCACCCTCACAACTGAAGCACAGGATTCCACAGCCAAGATTTCTTCTGACCATCAAGGGATGGAGCCACTGGGTAAGTTTTTCACCTTTCGTGCCATCCCCAACATAACCCCAAACATGGTCTTTCCTAGACTCTCTAAAACTCCTAAGAATTCAGTCTTTCGAATCTTTGCACTGTTATTTCTTTAAGGAATTGTTCCAATTAGGTTGTTGTGCAAAAGATGAAGAAAAACAAGTGAAGAATTTAATGCTCCTGACAGCATGATACGTGTGGCTCATTCACGAAGGGTGTAGCGCTGATGTACTGGTAGGTGACGTAACCAAAACCACCCTTTACCTGTATTTTGGCACACGGAAGGACGCACATACCCCGCTAACAACTCTTCTTTAAAATGTCCTTTAAATTACCTTACCTCACTGTAGTTCCCCTCAGTCTTCTTGAGCTTCTCTGGGAAAACTGTCTGGCCTGTCCTTTTAAAATTCAAAATTTCCCCTCCTCAATCTTAATAATATTTGCACTTTGATCTTTTCTGAAAAATCTCTCCCCTCCACCCTGACTGAATGCCTGTGCAAGTTTTCTAGTGGTGAACGTACCTTAGGAGGAGTGGAATGGCCCAGGAGTCACGTCTCAGCAGTGCTTTTCAAAACGTGGGCCCCAGAACAGCAACCAGGACTGGAATTTAGAAACAAAAACTCCAAGGCCTCGCTCCAGGGCCACTGAGTCAGACCTTCCAGGAGCGAGGCCCACGAGTCTGTTTTCACAAGCCTGTCAGGTGATTCTGGTGCAAGCTAAAAGCTGAGGGTATTGCGGCAACCACCACCACATGGTTCCCCTTCAACACTCTGCACATCAGAATCAGGTGGGGAGCTCCAGGGAGTATCTAGATTTATCGATTCTTGGGACCTACCCTGAGATTCAGCTTCTATTGAACTGTGGTGCGACCCAGAGTTTAGAGATAATTTTAGTGTCCAGCCAAGATGCTAAAACATTACACTGTCCTCAGATTAGAACTACACAGGGAAACACTTTTCTATAGTAGATGGTTTGGATGAGGAGGGGTAGAGAGCACAGTTTTCCTGGTTTTCCTAGTTTGTTTGAAATATTTAGATTTCTTTACAATGCAATTCTAAATTAGTCATTAATGTATGTATACAGCAAGACTGTCCATTTTTGAAAACCTGTTTCGTTAGTTACATAGTCTTCAGAATTTCAGAGCATGGCATGTGGTGGAACTGCTTAAAGTAAGCAGAACTATTCCCACCCCCGTGGATGCCCGGGCTGGCAGCACAGTACCTGTGGTCGGTTCACTGAGGGCTGGCTGAGTGTCTCCCCCCTTAACAAATCTAGCCAGGCTTTAGTTTGGTGCCCTGGACACCCTCCCCTCCACCCGCTGTCCTTTGGAACTCAACTACAATTCTCCCAATGTCTTCAGACAAAGGCATCATTTTATTCTGCTTTTATTAATAGCAGTAAGTGTTAGAGACTTTGTAGACTGGATCCTGGGGGAGAAAAGCTAGAGCCTGAGTGTGGATGGAAGCATTACCATCACCTCATCAGGTTGTGTTTCTACTTTCTTTTCATGAGAACCAAAATAGACAATGGAAAAAACACCAGTTGCAATTTTCCAATGGAAATGAAACATTGCTTTGGGGATTTACTAGTGAAGTTTATGTTTTAGATAAACAATCACACAAATCTCTATCTTTTGTGGCTTAATTATCTCCATTTACTGCCAGCTAATTTGATTTAAGGATTTCCTTTCAACCTAAGTAACCATCTAGCTTGTAGTTATAAGCACTTTCTTTTAAGAAAATTAAGGGTTAACCGATGTATTCAAGTTTCAGGATTTTTTATCTTGTTTGTATAAATTACATTGATTTTCTCCTAACAATAAAATTAGCCCCAAATCCAAAGTTATCTGGTTACCCCAGGAATAAGCACCAAACTGTTGTTTAGGGAAAAAACCCAAAGTCATGTGGTATTTATAAGCAATTTGAGTGCCAGCTTGTCCCCACACCCACCAACAATAAAGTGATCTTAGTATCTGTTTGGAGTACAGCAAGGAGGCATAAATGAGAGACCCAAGAGAAACACCATGGTTGTCCTCCAAATGAAAGTGCATCTGCGCCTTGTGCCCGCGATGTTCTAAGCAGCTGTGGAAATAGATACCCACTGTAAAAAGTCACATGCTTGAATTTAGTCTTAGAAGTTATCTGCAAAGCGCAGGGAAAACAAAACTTGAAGGCAAGTGGCAACTATAACGGCAAGTCGAGGACTGGCCTAAGTCAGACACACTATGTTATATTCCCTAAAATGTGGGTGTCGCTAGGTTGGCATTCTTATTAGATATGTAGTGGAGTGCTCAGAGAGGTGGACCTTGAACTTTCCCCCCACTGTTGGTGTAGAGAGCCTGACAGTAGCTTGGGAGGAAGTGAATGAATTTGCATCGAGGAGACCACAACGCCTCCTGAGAGTTAAAGAATTAACTGGCACCTATCAGAAGACCCCGAAGGTCTGACCAAAGACCCACTGACAGGGAAGCACAGAGCCATGAAATAAAAACACCCAGTGCAGTGAGGGAGAATCCAGACGAGGAGTATGGCCAGTGCATACACACAGCTCACCCAAGGGAGATAGAGCTTCTAGACCCTGCTGGTGGCAGATTCCAAGCTTCAACACAAGCCAGAGAGGTAACATTTGTGAGGAGCCTCCTTGGCTGAGGTGCACCAAGATGGACAGTCTCAGTCTCACATGAGGAAGAACAGGCAGTACTAGCCCAGAGGTCTGCGCCAGACCTGGCAAGAGTACCCATGGCAGGACGCTTAGCCCTAGCCCACCTTCTGAGCTATAACCAAAGGGCCCACCGTTGCCACGGGCACGTTTCTTCGACTTCCAGGGATCTGCTGGAATACTCCGCTTCTGACACGGAGGGCAGCAGACTATTGCTATTTTCAGTGGAGGAGATGAGGGGACCCCACACCCTTACTCGTGTGGCGTGTCCCGA
The DNA here is from genome assembly GCA_004026905.1 of Hystrix cristata. Classification (NCBI taxonomy): domain Eukaryota; kingdom Metazoa; phylum Chordata; class Mammalia; order Rodentia; family Hystricidae; genus Hystrix; species Hystrix cristata. The sequence continues at coordinate 22,289 of PVJO010010581.1, forward strand.
GGTACCCAGACTGATCCTTCAGACTACAGTAAACATGAGAGGAGCCCATTGTCTTGATAAGCAAATTGAGAGCTTGATCTAGTTAGGTGAACATTAAAAGGAGTCCTTGTTAAGCAGTATATTTTGTTTGGTTTTTCAAACGGGCCAATTATATACAAGAAACTCAAAGACTTAGTGCCTCTCTGCCCCCTCTTGAGTCATTGTTGCAAATAAAATTACAGCTCTGAGGAGCAGCATGGTGAAAATGGAAACTTAAAATATAACAGGCTGATTAAGTGTCTCTATTGAAAGTGGATAATAGTATCCCAGAACAAGAAATGTGAACTTCAGCCTTAGTCCTTGGCCATTTTCTGACTGATCTATAGATTAATCAGATACTTGGAGCCAAAGTTAGAACTAGACTGTTCATGCTTCGAAATTACGTGGATACTCAACGCATTGCAACAACAATGTCAATTTCGGTAGCACATTAAGTGTAGCAGCAGAATACAGAGGAAGCAGTGCTTGAGTTCATCTTGCAAGATGTGTGAACAACCTGATTTAAGAAAGGCTAGAACTACTGAAGCCGGGGCAGCGAAGTTAATGCCCTGCAGCATTCATCATAGAGAATTTAAAACATTGGATGCCCCTAACAGAGCCTTAAAATATCCATAACATATTGCAATAGAAACATAAAACCTACAAATTATAGCTCATAATTTGAAAAACAGAAAGTGTAGACAATGAAAACTCAAAAAAATAGGCAACCCCTATTGAACTTTTACCAGTGACCAGGCGCTGTGGTCAGCGTCTTCCAGTCACCCCCTCGCTTTGTCATCTAGTTGGCCTGGCAGGTGGGTCGTGCTCCTGCTTGACAGGTGAGAAAGCTGAAACTGTACAGACTTGTGCCGGTTTTATGCCTAGCTCCAGATCTCCACCTCCTGACCATGAGGGAACGGGATGACCTTGTGTTTATTACTCTCTCCAAAGACAGAGCGCACTTAAATCCCCAGGAATGCTCATCACCGAAGCACACATAACATGCAGAGTCATGACAGTGAAAGCCTGGCTCTCAGAACTCTCCACTTTCTGCTGTGTGTGTGTGCGTGTGTTCTCTTTTACTTTTGTTTCTTCACAATTTTTGATGGCTTTAATACATGTTCCCCCCTGCATCTTTTCCAAATCCTATGCAAACTGCCAAGTGTAATATTTTATTCCAATGTTTGGCTTGATAGAAATAGGAACCAGAAAAATGTTTTGATGGTCTAATATTTTTAACCGATTTTTAATGTACCTGGGTTCATTATACATACAATTTGAGGTCCTGCTTTATTCTTTTATATTCTATCATAAGCATTTCTTTACTAAACATTTTTCAAAACCAAAATTTAATAGTTGACCATTTCCTATCAAGTGGCGTAAGCTCAGGTCTTTTTACCAACCCTCTTTGATAAAGCTCAATTTGAAATGTACAGTTTAAGTTCTTACTTTAGCCTTTGAAATCTAGAAACTAATCAGCGGTACCTCCCTGAACTCCTACCTAAAAGGCTATTGCAATCAGTAAATTACACAGCATGTCACACTTGATCAATTTTTACCATATTAACAGTGATTACACGTTTCTCGAGTTTCATAGGGAAATCAAATAATTGACCACAGCTGGCAATGTTTTATTTTACATGGAACACCGCAGCTGGAGGAGTTCCAGCCTAACCTTGAGGAGGGCTTTAACTGACTGCAAACATTTAGGGACAAAATGTCTTGTTCTGGCTGGTTTTCTGTCCTTTGCTAACCTTTCATTTTGGGTCTGAATATTTTTCAGAAGTATTCACAGGAGTTACACAGCATTAGGCCCAAGGAGAAGCCAGGAGTCCTACAAACTTTGTTCCAACAATGAAAAAATAAGCCCCGACCGCGCAAGATTTAACATAGGAACTTCCTATTCAGCGATGTTTTCAAACTCATTTTCAAAACACAGTTTTATAACTGCTTCAAACCATTAAGCAAGAACTGTAACTTCAGAGAACGTGTTTTGACTGTCAGTAATTTTGACCATAGGATTTGTACAGGCAAGAATAAAAATGAGACGAGCCAAAGAGAAATAAAAACTTTTTCTACTACTAAATGTTTAACCTGTAACCAGTAGTCACCATATTTTGTCTAAATAAATAGTGTTCTGAACTGTGTGTGTGTGTGTGAGATAGATGCAGGTTTGTTATTATATTTATTCATTCTGCAGCAATGGTAATAGGTAGTTGCAAAAATTTTGGTATTAGAAAGAAATATCAAATCCATGCGCCTGGTACCATCCACAAAATTTGAATCAACATGTTGAATGATTTCAACTTTAATTTTCCTACAGATGATTAGTTTTTCCTGGGCACCATTAAAAAAAAGGCCAGAGGAAACATTTTCTAAAACAAATCCTTGACTTACTAAAAGTAGGCACAGAAGTAGAGTCCAGTCTTATTCCAGCTGCTTTTTACTCGACAGAACAAAGAACGCTGCTGTCTACCGCTAAGGCACTTAAGGTTGACACTTGAAATAACAAAAATAATCCTTTAAAATTTAAATAACTACAATATGTCATTCCTTCATTTTAAAAATGTAATTAAGGACCAATTGGAATCAGCTGGATGAAAATATTTTCACTTCTAATAAATAACTGTATGTATACATGTACTTCCCATAAACTCTAGCCTTCCATAAAATAAGGTTAATTGTAAAACTTTGGTAAAACAATACGTTAAAGTTTGTGTCTACCTTTAAAGTACACGGCAAGGAAGAGTAATTGTAAATTATTTTCAGTTTTACAATGTAAGCTTAACACATACCAATAAAATTTTTAATTAATTTTTAATTTAAAAAATAAAATTCACTCCTTTTAAACGTAGAAAATAAAATGTATGTTTTTACTACACAATATATAGTCTTCCAACTTTCTAAATAAACAACTAAAATGTAGACTTAAAAGGCGTGTTTTTGTGAGGAATGACTCCCAAGCAGATGTTGCCTGGCATCTTGGAATGTGCCTCCAGTTTCTCTGGCTCACATCGCATGGCCTTTCCTGGGTCAACACAGACACCGATACGACACACACTGTACCTCAGTGATCGGCGTTAAGGTACGAGAATTCTCCTGGGCACATTGTCCTATGAAATATGTCAGTAACTCCTAAAATTGAGGTATCATTTGGCGCTTAGAATGAGTAATAATTTTTTAAATGGTAAAGTATATGTCAGAATTATACACTATTAGCAAGAAGAGAGTAACTTCATATAATTTTTAAAACTGGTAAGTTTATGTGACCATGGCACATGTAGCTGCCAGTAAATACAAGCTTTGTTTTATTTGTTATTATTATTATTTTTTAACCCAGCCCAGATGCCTGCAGTTCTTGCTGTCCACAGTGTCAAACAGAGCTGTTCTACAGGCAGTGTCTTTTGTGCCATCAGGTGTGGGAATTTAGCAACGTTTTCAACAACACAATTAGCAATAACAAAGCGGTATGTATTCACTCGGTATACATTCTGACCATTAATAGCTGGCCCTGGACTGGTGAAGTTATTAGACTGGTTCCCATCTGGCTCATTGTGTTTCCGCCTTGGTGAAATAAGCTTGCAGCGAAGGTTCTCATGCTTAAGGCTAGACACCAGTTTATAGGGCAAAAGGCAAGAGGGCCATTTAACTTTTCTCTAAGTGTTTTTCCATTAATTGAGCCACACATTCTTACAAGCACCATTGCACACAGTTCGGTCCTGAGAAGATTTGCAAGCGTTTCGTGTGCCTTTTGTTAGTTTGGACATACAGCTTACCCTCTATTTAGCAGAATGCAGTTACACAAGACCTTTCTTAATTGCTTTTCAGGCATAGTTGAGAGAAACAGCAGGCAGCCTTTAAGCAAAGGTTTTGTGGCCTGACATGGTAGCTTAAAGCGCCTCCTTCCCTGTGTTTATTGTTGACAGTTCAATTAGCATGCCAAAGCAGCTGCGTGCCCAGGAGGCAGGGACAACCGCGCTATACACGCAACTAATTTTATTAACAGAGGAGCAAAATCAGCTGCGATGCATTTATCTTCCGCATTTACCGAAGAGCATGGCACAAGGGAGAAATCTAGCTGGTTTCCCCAAATGGAAGTGCATGTTATGAAAGTCTCAAACTTAAGCCATTTTCCTTCCATTGGTGGCTGATGAAAAGTTATTCATTGTCTCTCGAAACTTTAACAGACACCACACTTGGCAACAAAGAGATAAGGACCTCATGGTCATTAGAAGTTTTCTTTCAGTGAAAAGTGATGGGGGTGGTGCTGGGAATCACACTCAGGGCCTTGTGCTTGCTAGACAAGTGCTCTACCACTGAGCTAAATCCCCAACCCCCAAACTGACTTTTTTAAACCAAAGAAAAGTGAACAGAACCAGGATCCTATAAAGTGATTTACGGACAGTGGCAGCTGCAGCATACTGAATGGTTCAGTTGCTTACAGTAGTTCACAGGGACCTGGCGAGACAGCCTAAATGATGCATTCACACGGGTAAACTGAGGCACTGGAGGGGCCTGCAGGAAGAGCTCCTGCAGTGGAGGCTGGCTTTGTGGGCAGGCTCTGGGGCAGCTGCTCGAGAGCTCTGGTCCCTGTCTCCTGGGGGGGGGCCTGTTCGCTCAGTGGGCAGCACTCATTCCAAGGAGTACAGTCATGAGGTTGACTGTGAAAGCCACATATGACTATCAGACCTGTGGCTGGTCCACTAGAAGCCGAGATTGAAACACTTCTAGCTAGAGTCCACGCTTGGAGTGCTCAACTTCCCTGGCACTAACATTTGCTTTAAATGATTTGGGTTTGACGTGGGCCAACACGGAGGACAGATACGGAAAGTCTGAGCTGGGGGAGGAGAGGATAGAGGAAACAGCCTCCCAGGAATTATCGAGGTGTGGCCGTCTACCTGCCTTATTTCATTTACACACCTTGCTCTCTACAAACAGGCAGAATTTGAGAGCCACTTTGCTTTTCTTTGCACCGCTATTGGCGAAGTTCCCTGAATTGTTTCATTTTAATCCTGTCACAGTCCTTACTCCTTTTTCTACCTCTCTGTAAAACATGACTTTCCCATTACTTTGTGTTTCCTTAGAGTTTAACACTGTAAGGAAACGATGTCAAGAAACCCATGGTGTTATTCTTGCTCCTAAATTTTTTGTATTTGCTTGCACCTTTTATCATTCTTTTTGGTACATTCCTCATTCATACCTTTTTTACTGGATTAGACTTCTAGTCAAACACAATCACCAAACGCATATCTAGGCTTTGGAATAAATATTTCAGGAATCTTGCATGTGAGTTGGTAGAGGACAGAAATGCCACAAAGATGGGACCCAAAAATCCATATGTCACCAACTGTCATCAAAAAGTAGAGAACAATCAGCCAGGCATGGTGGTGCACATCTGTAATCCCAGCACTCTGGGAGACCGAGGCAGCAAGATCACAGGTTCAAGCCCAGCCCAGTCAATTTAGTGACTTAGCAAGATCCCATCTCAAAAAATTAGAAAAAGGAAAAGGGCTGGGGATGTACTCAGTGTGAAGACCCCACTTCGGCCGCTAGTACTGAAAGAAAAAAATAAAGAAAGAAAGAAGAATCAGAAAGGGGTTCATATAAAATCCACTGCTGGAAAAGTTTCCGTGGCATTGAATGCTAAGCAGACTCGGGCATTTGTCACTCTGCAGTTACAGATGCCTCCCTGAAAGGCTGGTACCTTCCAGGCTCATGATCTGTGACTTATCCCGGTTATTTCAATACTAGCATATTCTTTAAAAGCCAGCTGGAAACACTGTTTTAAAATAATACAATTTTTTAATTGTATTTGAACGACGGGTTGGGTATACAGGTAGTTGTGTATTATTGCCTGAGGAAAAGCTAAGAATTCTTTTAATACCAGCATAACAAATTATATCCCCTCTATGCTATAATATTTTCATTTCCCAGCTCTCTGAAATGCTCTCTAATGCTACAGACACTACACACGAATATGAACATGTTGGGATCCTAAAACCCCTAGATCCTGCTTAATTACACTTAGAACTTTCAGTTAGACCTCAAAAAAATCAGAAAGCCAGATTAGCCAGTAGTTCTCTTAATTGCTGATTTGCAGAAATAAGTTTTTAGCTCTGGGAAAACATCTCCTAACTGAAACTCAGTCTTACCCCACAAGCACGAGGTTGCCCACGTTTCCTGGATGCTTCAAAAGCCTGATCTCATTGATGGGAGTGATTCACGGTTAGTCAGGTCATTGTTTCACACAGGCCACTAAAAAATGTAAACAAACCCAGATAACAAAGTTAAAGTCTGACTTATGAAGATGGTACTGTATACATAGTTCACATACCTAATTCTTCCTGCACACTGGAGCGGATTAAATGATGCAGAGTCATGTCTAAATCCATAATCCTGCTTTTATATCACCTTCAAAGCAATATCCACACTGAAACATTTACATGTGTAAAGGCGGATCTGTTGTAATATTACTAAATGCCCTCCTAGATATCCCTAAAAAAACTTTTTGTGACTATCGCAATCCCCTGACAGTACTTCTGCGCAACCCCAACATCTTTTATTAAGACTCCTGTAGTTCCACTAAGAGTAACTCTTCATTTGGCCTTCTGTTTAATTCGGTAGAGAATCCGTCCTGCTTCAATTCAATGGCAGGATGAGAGACCAGTACTAAGAACAATAGTAACAGTAATAAAAACAAAAGCAGACACTATATATTTTAGAAATATTATATTTACCAAATATCTGTCACTGACTCCTGAAGTTTTAGTTTCCTTCTAAATGTAGACTCACATAGGTGACCACATATTCAACATCTCCCTACTGAGTAACTGATAAGTATCTCGAACATATTACAGCCAAATCCAAATTCTTTAATCAGCCACACCCAATATTTCCTTTTGTCTGAGTCTTCCTCGGAGTAGATGGTAGAATTACCAGCAACCCAGTAGCTCAAGTCAGAAGCTTGCTGAAGATATCTTTGACTCTTTCCTCTTGCCAGCTGCCTCCATCCAATCCATTAGCTAGTCCTATGATCAAAGCGTAATATGGATCTGAAACCTGTCCACTTCTTTCCATGACCATTGCTACCAGCCTAATCTAGGCCACCTCATCTCTCACCTAGAATACTGCACCAGCCTCCTTTCTCTAATCATACCCTAACCCAGCATCATTGTCCCAGTTGAGTCTGGGTAATCTTTGAAAAATGTAAGCCTGGTCATGTCATTCTCCACTGAGAACACACCAATGGTTTCACACATCACTTTTGTAGAAACCAATTCCCTGGTGGGACTCCCAAGGTCCTGTAAATCATTGCTGATAATTCTCCCATGTATCTCCTACCTCTTTCCCATTCCTCACCCTCTCCAACCACAGCTCCTCCAGCTGGATGGCATGTGCCATCTTCAGAATTATCAAATGGCCTTCGAGTCCCCCTGGACTTCTGTCCCCAGGCCAAACACAGCAGGCTCCTTTTAATCCTACTGGAATCAACTGAAATATCCCTTTCTCAGAGAAGTCTTCCATAAACACCAAGTTTTTGTAAGTCCTGAGTTTACACCATTTAAGAGAAACATGTTTATGGCATAATGATTGTCTTAATCTTAAATTTGCAAATTACAAAAAAAAAAAAAGATTGTGAGAGTGCTCGGCCTTAGAAGAGGCCAGTATGTGAAAGATCTTTGAGCTTAGCTTCATGCACTTCACAATGCTTCTAACCTCCTAACTACACTTGTGAAGCAGATTGTCTCCCCTTCATCTTCTCCCTCTCTGTTACTGCAACCTATTTGTCCTTCTTAGCATCCTCACAGTTCGTCACTCACTTGCTGTCTGCTCTTGCACTGGGTTGTATCTGCAGTATCTGGCCCATTAGCATCACGTGAATACTCATCCTCGAATGAGTGGATGCCGGAGAGTCCTCTGAGATTAAGGGTACTAGAGAAATTTTGAAATTTGCATCTCGTTAAAGCAGCCTTGTTTTCCCTTTCTCTCATGATTAGAAAGCAGCCAGGAGAGTAACACAATTCCTGGCACAAAGGAAGACACGTTGTACCCTGTCTACCCCACACCTCAGAACTTTCAAGGCCAAATTTCTGAAACAAAAAGAGCAGCGGTCCAAGAGGCTGGGCCTGATGGCCCAACTCAAAATCACCCTCTTCTCTGTTTCGCAGGATGACTCTGCTGCACCGCGGCTGCTGGCTGCGCTGAGGGCAGCCTGGACTCCCCCGCTCCGGCCTCTTCTATCCGCGCGTCCTCGCTCCTGTTCCCTCGCTGGCTCTCTGTGTCTGTGTGAGCTGCGCCCCCGCTCTAATCACAGACAGACATTGCCCACTCTCGAGCTGCAGCCCATAGTGTGCTCACCCCTGTCCAGGGAAGCTGATGCCCACAACCAGGCAGCCGATTCATCTTTCTTCAACTTGAAGGAGAAAGCTAGAACTGGGAATTTTACTAAGACCTACTGAGCTGATATTCAAACTAGGTTTGAAATATTTTCAAATTTGGTCCAAAGAGTTGAATGAGTACTTGAAAAATAATAACTTTTCATAATCCCAGTTAAACATGTCATGTAATTTGCCATTCTCTTGTGCTAAAACCTGCTGTGCAAACTGCCAATAGCAGGAATTATTATTAAGCTCTAGAATTATCTACAAATGGAGGCCATTAAGCATCTACCTCCATCCTTTTGGATAGACAAACCACTATCTTACATGGTTTGTAGTTGTTCTTACTGAGACTAGATAAAAATTAGTACTTTTTCAGGTCTAGAGTGCTTCAAAAATCTTGTCTTCCACCGAAAATTCCTCAAATACCTTTTTTTAAAAAAAAGGAAACTGCATAACTTTAGGAATGAACTCAGGGTTCTTTTGTACTTTTGTGAACAAACGTCATGTCATTCAACTGGCTCAAGATCTATGTCACTCATTTATTTGTGACAGTTATACAGTCAGCTCAAGTGTATATTTTATGGTTAAATTAACCTGGGAGCAAGTGAAGCTCAGTCCTATCCTGCAGTCTGAACCTTAGTATGACCACACTGAACTCTCAGCTACAGTATATCAAACACAGACTTCTGATTGGGAGCAGTTTCAGGATCAATTTACATTCAAATAAAAAGGCACTCCAGTGAGAGCACATTAAGATGTTTAAATTATGGGGCATGTGGGATTCATCAAGCAAGAAAAGCAGTTGTAAATCAAGCTCATGGCGAATGGGTTAAACACACAAGAGGGTTTTAGTGCTCTAGCAACACTTCCTAAGATTTTTCTTAGTTTTAGCAACTTAAATGAAAACCTTAAACAGAAACAGAAAAGGTAAAAAAAGGTTTTAAAAAATGACCAACTACCAACAAGACCCTGGGCTCTATCACCAGCACTGCAAAGACAAACGAAAATAAATTCGAAAGTCAAAATGACAGCTACCAAATATATCAATCATTTGCCACTACCTCTGGCACACCAGTTTTAAAAATAAGTGAAAATGAGTGTTAGGACCATAAGTCAATACCCCAAACTAGAATGAATAAAAGAGAGGGCAAGACTGAAATAGGGCTAACAGTTTGAGGGACTTAGGTTACCCTTTGTTCTTGTGTCTTGTGTAAATTTCATCATCCAGGATTTTACATGGATTTTCCCTGGCAGATTATCCCACTCTGTCTCTTAGTACTGTGCCTTGCACCAAAACAGATGTGCCTGAATGAGCATGCAAGAACCAAGTGGGCACTCTCTGTATAGGAATGAGCACTCTTTTCTGCAGGACTTTACTCATAAAGCACAAGCCTTTGCAGGAGTAAACTGTATATATGTGTGACTGGGTGGCCAGTGGGGCCAGGAATAACTTTTTTGAATGAGTGGGACCTAATAGGTCTCTTATGTGGCTGTTTCTCCCACCTCAGCCCCCTTTTCTCTGCTCTGCTCTAGGCACCATGAAATCTCCTGAAGTTTCTAGGGCTGCTTTCAGCCCTTGAAGTTACGCAATAGATTAGAAACTACGGAAAAGGTGATTTGATCTATTGCTGGAGATCTTCATTTTAAGCAGATTTGTGATGTGAAAACATCTTTTGACCTAAAAGACTGAATCTTTAATGGTAAAATTTCAGGCAAAGTCCTATTTCAGCACTAGCCTCACCTTTTTTTGTAGTGAAGTTCCTGTGCCACCAAAACCACTGATTTCATTAAGTCCAAAGAATGATAAAATAATTCTTTTTAAAAAAAAACAATTTACTTAAGAGTGGTGAAAAGGGGGAAGAGAGAGACGATAGATAGCTACTCGACGAGTAGGGAGCATTCGAAAGCAAAATACTCCTATAAAATAATTCTTGATTAGACCCACAAGGCAAAGCAAACCTCCTCTCATCCTCCAAATCCAGCTCATTGCCTGTTTTTGTAGATAAAGTTTTATTGCAACACAGTCCTCTTCACTCATGCATGTATTATCAATGTCTATTTGTGAGCCTCAGTGGCAGAGCTACATGGCCCTCAAAATCTTAAATATTTACTATGGGATCCTCTATGGAAAAGTTTGCCAGCCACTGGATTAGGTTGTTCCTTTTTCAGCTGGCTCTATAGCTACCATCTGTTTTTCCAATATAGACCAGTCCAAGCCCTTTATGAGTTAGCTTTACGTCCCAGTTTCAGTAAAAGCCGCCTCTGTTTTGAGAACCCTCAGTGCGCAGCCTGGAATGCGGAGCCTGCACTTTTGAAACATAAACACTTTGTCTCAATATAATTTTAGTACTTCTGCAACTCCCTAGGAAATGAAAAACACTAACAAGCTCTTCTGACAAAAATTCGGCTCTTACTGGGAACACATCTTTCCAAGTGGTCTCCCCTCGCTGACCTAAACTATGAATAATAACCTTTTTGGGAAGTCAAACTTTTACAAACAACATTAAAATTGTTTTACTTGCGTTGCTTGTTTATGAGACATAATCTCTTACTTACAGTGCATAATAGTAAAGTATTTTTTTTAAAATTCCCTGTAAAAGCTCATGGATTAAATAAATCTGGAAATTGACACCTATATAGAAATAATCAGCGTGAAGTAGTAAACATCCTATAAACTGACTATCCTCTGTATTTAAAAGTGGTGCTTTGGTTTCCAAAATAAATCACAATATTTGGAATAAAACATAAATATGTCAGTAATTGAGTTCTATGTGGTTTGTGTAACATCTTATCTTTTAAAAGATCCAATGATTACTCATCTGGTCTCCTGATCATGCTACTTTCTAAGCTCTCCTGCCTTGCTGGAAGAAAAGGAAAAGAGTTCCAATCTCCAACTTGAGATGAGCCGAGAGAATTTTTCTGAGTCTGGCATTTTAAAGATGGAGAAGAGAGAACGGGACAGGGAGTAGGATCCCTGCAAAGCCACTTTCCCTTCAAGGCTTGGGAGACATTCACTACAGCCCCTCTCAGGAAATGTGCACCTCACAGAGTGCATTTGGAAGGAAGAACACGTGGGCTAATTCTGATCATTTCTAAATTCCTGCCACGCATGCTCGCTTCGGCAGCACATATACTAAACTCCCGCCATGCTTCAGGCTCTGCTCGGTGGCCTCCACCCAGCTCAACTCTCCTGATCCCCAAACTCTCAAAATGCTAAACAGCTAGGCAGCTGCAGTTTGAATCAAGGTGTTCTGACTCTAATGTGCTTTTCAAGACATGCTAAGTAGATCATTTTGAATGGTGGTCTGTCTCAACGTGCTGTTCCAAGGAGAACGAGTGTGGGCGGCTGTAGTTCCAGGTGCTGGGTGCCAAGAGCCACTCGGGACAGAGTTGAGGATCTAAAGCCAATCGAGATGAGCTTCCTGGGCACAGATCTATGTATTTAAAGAGCATCAGACTGTTGCTTCTGCTTGCTTCCTGGTTGATCTTCCAGCAATTCTGAACGTACTTACTGTGTAGGCAGGTGTTTGATTCAGTCAGCTGAGCAAGAAGAGAAGTAGAATAGGTCCAAGTGGCTGGGGACAGAGATGCGCGTGTACAGGGAGGACGGTCTTTGTAGGTGTGACGTTTCTAGGCTGCCTGGTTCTCTTTAAAGCTTCAATCGTCTCGAGTTACAGGTCAGAGGGAAACTTTTTGAACATGGATTTTGTTCATATCCATTTCTTTTTTGGTCAGGTTCTCCCAGAGTCAAGTCATAATGATTCATTTCAAATTCCGCCCTTCAATGCTAGTACAGGGATACTATCTCTGGGAAGCCGTGATTCTTCCAGAATTACAAAACTAATGTAGAAATAAAGACATTATAGTGAATCCAATCGACTTGACTTACTAGCTTTGCTAGTTAGTGTAAACAAAGAAATACTTTGTTCCCTGGGTGAGCTTATTTACTACGTCAGAGTTATTCTAGCCTTTATCCATCACCCGGCGCACCCTCGTTGATGGCCCAAGTCTGGCCCAAGTCTGACCCGCAGTCCTAACATCCACCCCCCTGCACAGTGCTAAGTGTGTGGGGATCAGGTGGCGGCCACAGTACAGTCCCACTATATCATGAGCGGCATCTCTCCTTCCACCTCCCTGCGGTTAGCGGGAAGCTCTTTGCTTCACTTGCTTTCGTCTCTGGATCAGCCTCCTCGACAGTCCATAAACCCTTCGCTTTCCCACAAACTGCCCCGAGCACATCACATCATTTCTGTCTATGGCCAGCATCACATTCCCAGCACCTACCAAAGTGGAAACATAATGAAGTTTGCATTCTACCCAAAGAAAAACATCTTTATACATCTTGCAACGTGTTGAATACTTGTCATAATAAAAATACCTCATGAAAGAAAAAAGAGGGTAGTCAGGTCATGCAGAACCGTTTTCCTGCTAGATTATGGAATATGGAGGACTACAGAGGGAGGGGGGATAAAAAGAATGAGCTGAAAGTGAGAGATGCGGGTTCCTGTAGGAGGTTATCATTCTGGCTTTATTTGTAGGAACCAGCAACTTTTCATTTCAATTGTCCTCCAGGCCTTCTGGAACATTACTAATTTTATACTTTTCTCAAAGAGAAGACAGAAATTAGGAAATACCATTTTTTTCTACGGAAAATCACATACCTTTAAACTATTAACATCAAAAGGACCACTGCTTATCCCCCTGACCATTCTGTATTTCAATGATTCCACTGAAATTTTGGTTTCATAGGGAGGACAACTGAAGTGGTAAAGTGACAGTGTTCGGGATTGAATTGGGACTCTGTCAGCTTTCAGACAGTCAACAGACCTCAGTTTAAGAAAGAAATAGTAACAGCTGCCATGTGCCACTCACTATGCCTGCTTTGAAAACAACGTTAGGACACAGTTACGTTTTTATTTATTGTGGTGCAGCGCATCAAACCCAGGGCCTCACACATGCTCCGTAAGTGCTCTACCACTCAGCTATGTCCCCAGGTCACCTCACATACCTTTTTATCAGCAAGTACACTGACAGAAAACACGTAATTTGGGAAATAGATTAAGAGGGCCTATGGCCCAGCTCTACTACTTATATGCCTCTGAAGTTCCGAATCCTCAACTTTTTTACCTGTAAAATAGGAATAACAAAATCTACTTCACAAACTTGCAAAGAATATCTAACACCTGTATGCGTGCTTTATATAGAGCACTAGCCACTGTTAGACATAATTATACCAGAGATCACCATCAAAGATAGGACTATACTATTCTTCTTAATATTAATACAGCTGGGAACCATATTTTTCAATTCTGCAGAATGGATTTCAGTAACACTGTGTTGGAAATCTGTGTTTTAGCGCATCTTCTGGAATGCCTGTGTGTATTAAAACATTTAAAAATTCATAGAGCTAAGAAAAATTCATAGAGCTAACTAAATATTAATCTTGAAATAACTTTTTAAAAGTCATTTTACTTGTTGAAATGCAATAGCAAATCATTTGTTGGAGAAGGCGGTGTGCGCTGCTATTTACACACAGTGATTGTGACTTGTGCATTTCTTTCTTAATAGGTACCAGATGTGGAAAGACACGGGGCTGTCCCACCCCGCCCCCAAATGCTCGGCGCAGCACATGGCCCTGAATCAGATTACCCTGCGCATGACACAGTAAAATACTCAAGGATTCGTGGAAAAGAGAACCCAAGTTTGCTCTTCATCTTTACTAGTTATTCAGCACGCATCTGGCTTTTTAAGAATTTGGCCAAGAAAATTAAAATCCTGAAGATCAAAGTTTCGGAAGAAATTTTAAATTGAACTAATAGAAGATGCATTCATATTAAATTTTTAGTGGCTTTTGAAGTTAGTACCTGCAAGAAGGGCCCACAGAGAAGCACTAAGGTGATGTCTTTGTGTGGTAGCAACTACAGAGTAGACGAGGATTCGCAGCCTGATTAGAAACGTGACCGTCATGATAAAATCATGCCAGCCCCGAGAGGTGTGCACATAATTTATCAATGAAGATACTGCAGCTATCAAACTGGAAACCCACTTGTACTTCATTCACAGACCTTATCCCATCAGAATTTTTAAATAACTGACAGAACCCTCATAAAATGAGCAAAACCAAACATCACCAGTAAGATCATTCAAATGGAAAGAGGTAAAAACACTGATTATAAGAATCTGGCCCTCTTTGGTTTTGTTTATACATATCATAACTGCATATATATTAAGCATAAACTGTGTCAAATCCCTAAATAGAAACCAGTTATAACTCTCCCCAGTGCCCTCTTCCCCAGAAAGACTCCTTCAGGGGCTGGAAACATCTATGTCTTCGACTGTAGATCAGAAGAATATCTTGTCAATGGGGTGGAGACTGACTCAGGGGTACAGGCCTGGTTTTCCCAGGTTTCATTCCCAAACCACACACACATACACACACACACACACAGAGTCACCTCGAATTTTTCTTACTATGCTCTAGAAGAGTTGATGGCGTTTTGGGGACTTGAGATACCAGCGCTCTTCAGTATCCTGCGGTCAGTTCTTGCCCTTCTTCCCAGAGTTCACATGAGAAGATCTGAAGGAAACAGGCCAAGGTAGAAGTACTCCGAAGTGCAGTAGTGTAAGTCCGGGCATACACACCAGGAAGAGATTCTGGATGCACTTCCCCCTCCGTGGCCCTTCACCACTCTGCTATGACACCCAAACTCCTAGTTTAAGGCAAAGACAGCAGTGCCCAGAGACAGCTGCCCCTACACTAGCTTCAGAGACTATGTACAGTCAGAAGAGCAGACAGCAAAATTACCACAAAGCAACCATGTGGTAGACCAAAGCTCACACGATCTTCCTAAGGCAAGCGAAGTGGGTGTTTGGAGACAATCACAAGGTTGGAATGTACTATTGCTTCTAAAAGACAGAATATAGATGAATTTTATTTACCAACTTAGGAAGATTTGTTCAGAAATGAATTCCCTCTTTGTATGATTGTCCTTACAGAAGGAAGTAGAGCCTATTCCTTCATAAGTGGTTTATTTTCAGCACATCATAGCTTAGAAATTTGGTTCTACTAATAGCACACATGTAAATTTCAGAAATGAGACTTGCAGACCTCAGGGAACCATGCCAGAGAAAGGAAGTAAAAGTATCCTTGTTTCCCACAGTGCCTGGGTGTCTCACTGCAGTCTGGGTAACAAGAACACATATTTGATTCAAAAGTCAGAATAACTTTCTCCTGGCAACCAAAATTCCTTTTATCAGAAATTTTCAAGCACTAAACAGCACAAATCTAAGTGATAATGACCAGATCAGTAAACAAGCCTATAATTTAGTCCAACTTGAGTGTGTAAGCGCATAGACACACATGTACACAAATACACACACACCCAAAAATACTTTGGCACATTTCACTGTCCTGTAAACTACAGCATTTTCTGGAGCTATGTAACTTTTAAAAACAACATCCTGGGGCACACGTATGCATATTTTTCCTGGCCAATACAGCAAGTCCAATTTATTATGAAAGAAGAAAAAGAAGGGAAAAAAGACTTTCACCAATGGGTTTATTTAGAAGGAAGCAAATTAAACAGAACTACAGTGATAACAACAGATGTCTAGTTATAATTCACCTCCCTAACGCTGATTAATATATTCACGAACAAATCAAATATATTGCCAAAAAAACAATGCTACTGTTAAAACCCAAAAGGTTCCTGGTTTCACTTGTGTTTCTCAATCAGGCAAAATGTTCTTTGCTTGGCTACTAACACTATTTATTTTGCTTCCTGCCAATCTTGAAAATAATTCATCTTGTGTGTCATTTCCTCATAAAAGCTTCCTGCTGCTTGATTGCTTTGCCTGTGTGGCACTGGACTTCAAACTGCCGTTTACCTTTATAAACATTTAGAAATATCTTAGCATGAGATTACCCAAAAGGCATACAAAAATAAGGCTGTAATTAGATCAGTAGCATATGTTCTATAGCGTACCTAGCTTTCTGCACATACCAGAAATGCTTCTTCCCATCCAATACTGCATTCCCGATCTGAGCACAGAACATGAAATTAACATCAGGGGACTCTAGCAAAGAGTTCCTGGTATCAGTATGTTTAATTTATTATTGTTGCAGAGGATAGTTTTTCCATGATTAGTGAAGTGAAATAGAAAACATATAATATATTTAAGGCTCTAACTCCAGATCATTTAAAAGGTGGGGGGAGAGGGAGGAAAAAAACAGAAAAAAGAAGTAGTATCAGTTACCACATGATTTTTGTAGTAAACAATAGAATATGACGTGCAATAGTGCAATTTTCCTTTGCTAGTCCAGCAATGCAAGTCTTAGTAGGAAGTCCACGGATGTCACTTCTTGCATTTCAGGATTTAGTTGCGTGCTTGCCGGGGGTTAGAGTTCCTGCCAGACTTCTGATTCTGATTGGAGTCACTGACACTAGAGTCACTTTTACTCAGTCCGAGATGACGGAGCTTCATATCCCAGCGCTGCAAAATTCAAAAGAGAAAATAGCCACACGCACGTGTCACCAGGGTCACCATTTCCATGACTGCCAGCTGATAAAACTGCCAAGTCAGATCTTTGAGGCATTTTACTACTTTTCCAAAGGTATAAAATCTCTATCCTACGGTAACAACAAATCTGATACTATATGAACATAAGGCTCTCGTTTCAAAATGCATAAAGTTGTCCATCGATAATACAGTCAATGATACTTTCATATCAAACCTTAAAACTAAAATTTCCATGTCTATAAATCGTGATCCAAGTATCTACCAATATTTGTAGGAGTTTCCTGAAGTAACATACAAATGGAAGATACATAGAATTGCATTTGAATAAAGGGTTGTTTTTTTAAACTTCTCTCTTAAAACACATAACAAGATAGCCTTTTTTTGGCGAGGGATGCACTTAGTAGGCTCTACCACTAAGCTAAATCCCCAACCCCAAGATAGCCTTTTAAAACCTGTTTGATTTCAGCAGTGACAAAAAGTGGTGGGATAATGTCCCTCCCTAAAATACTTCTTTAAGTAACATCCATTGAGTGCAGCAAAGAAAACAGACAAGATCCTGCCCTCATTCTGATGAGATTGGGCCTGCAGGGTGGTATGGCTGTAGACTTTGCCCTTAATCTGAGCTTTATAAAGCAAGTATTGTGATGCTTTTCATAGCCACTCTGACTAATATTTCATACTAATGATAATAGTACTCCTCGCACATAAGAAATTAAATGGAAGTTAAATTGTGGGAGTGTAGCTAAGTGAGTAAGAATGACAGCTCTAGCTCCTAAGCTTCAATGTTAGAAGTCACTTGCAGATCTTGTTAAACATGTAAATTCCTGCTCAGTAGGTCTGAGATGGGGCCCAAGATTTTCACAGCTAACAGGCCCAGGTGGTATCTCTGTTGCTGGCTCAGGGACAACACTTCCAGTTGACAGACGCTACTGTCAAATGGCCCAAGTTCAGGTTCTAACTCCGTGATGCATCCTGCAACATTTTTACACTGGAATTTTATTCCAGACTTTTTCTTCCTGTCCTTTCTACATTGGAATCAATAATATAATCTACTTAGATGATTACTGTGAAGGTCAAAGAAAAATTATAAAGTGCATAGTATATAGTAGATTAGGTGTTACTATTTTTCTATTACTGAAAGTGTTTATTTTAGCACATTTTATTCCAAAACCTTGCTGTTTCTATATTTAAAAACAGTCTAATTCTCAACTCCCCAGGGTAATCCAAATATCTTGGCTTGAACAATCTGCTATAACAGTGCCTTTAAACTAGCATTTTCATGGAAAAACCATAAAAAGGTCTTTTTAAAATACTTGACCTGTCTACTTAGGGCACAAATCAGCTGGAAAAGCAACTTTTATTAAATAAAAGGCTAACATCATCCATAAAATTATGTTTTCACATTCTCCAGTTGACTGGAAAACTGAAATAAAGATCTCAATAATTCTGGCCAAAAAACGATTTTCTACCCAAACCCTTTGGCCCTAAGTACATATACACAAATTAAAAATCATTCAAGTCATTGGCTTATTTCTTCCCATTATTATGTTTAAATCCAGACTGAGTGTAAATGATCTCACAATAACTCTACAAGTTCCCTGTAGAAAACAATGGGACATACATCCACCGTCAAAAAAACAGGACAAACAAGCCTTGTGTCCTGTGGACAGCACCAGCCGTGAAGCTTGTTACATGCTCTGCAGCAGGGATGCTGAAAGCTCTTCCAACTGGTACAGGAATTTAGGACAAATTCCTGTTCTGCATTAGCAAGCAGAAAACCAAATTAAAAGAACAGTAAGAGATTCCAACATACTGAAGAAGAGCCACTTCTTTAATAAACATCACACTAATTGAAGAGAGATGGAAAGAGAGAATGCTCACAAATCTGCACTTAAAATACATCTCACTTTTAACAAATATACTGGGGCGGGGGGAACTTACTGGTGCTAGTTTCTCCCTACAAAATAATGCCCTCTACAGTTCTGTAGGTCACTTAAATTCAAATGTCTGCTGCATCAAGTGCCAGATGTGTAAGATCAACTGCCCAAGGGTGTTTAACTTATCCTGTAAATGTTTCCCAAGCCTTCAAGCTGGCAGAGGGAAGAGGATGTATTATGTTTGGTACAGCTCCCACTCCCCACCCCCATCCCCAGCACACGGCCTTTGAGTTTCTTCATCCCCTGTGCACTTCCCCCGGCATTCTTTTCCTTCACACAGATTTACTTAGTACAGTAAGAAGGAAACCTTCAATAATAAAGTAATTTATTCCTTGGCTTTTGTTCATGTATCCTGAAATCTAAGAGTTATTAATAAAGCTACATGACTGTTCTAGGACCTAATTCACTCAGATCTCTTACACGGGGATGACTGTGGCTACACCTTGGCTATACAAATTGGGGCATGCACTGAACAACTTTGGTTTTTTTCCTACCCACTGTGTATTTTCCCCTTCTCGCAGAACTGTAATTTCCTCCAGGAAACAATACACCTAGCTTGAAAAACAAAAACCACATCATTCCCTAGCTTCCCTTGCAGCAAAGCATGACTATAACACCAGGTTCAGGCCAGAAGCCCTAAGAAAACGCTGCTGGATGGAGCCCTTGGAAATCCCTTTTTCCTTCCCTTCTTTCTGCCTGAAATTAATTGTGATGTTGGAGGTAGGGCAGTCATCTTCTGACTGCCAGGAAAACATGAGGATGAAAGCAGCAACTTACAAACTGACAGAGCAGGAAGCTATTGACGTCTGGGGTCCTAAGGATAATGTAAAACCACCCTACTCAGATTAGATGAACTACTGCGAGACTTGTTAGAAGTTAGAGCGACTATAGTTAGACCGGATAGCCATACAGGGAACTCACTCATTGAAATAAAATAAGCATTAATGATAGATTTGGGGATTTAGCTCAGTGGTAAAGCACTTGCCTAATGAGCACAAGGCCCTGAATTTGATCCCTAGCACCAAGCCCCCCAAAAAATCACTAATGATAAGCTGAGTTCATGGAGCATTAAATATGAAAATATACATATTTTCATGTAGTTGAGGGCAGTTATTTCAGTTAAATGACAGTTGGCTGTATTCTATGTTTGCTTTCTGTGTACTGTGTTACTTTGAATAAAATACAGGTATAGGCTTACCTTAACTTTTTTACCAAGTCGATCCTTCCATTTCTCAGCTATGGAGCCTTCCACCAAGAGTAATCTGCATTTTTTTAAAACAAGCAATCGGTTTTGAAATATTAAAGCACATTACTGAAAAATATGAGGACTCAGTGCCAAAAAAAGACTTAATATGTTTACTCTAGAATAGGAGAACTACAGCTGAGAGCAGTAACTTTTAGCCATTTGGAAGTCGTGGACTCTTTTAAGAAACAAATGAAGCTGTGATCCATCTCTCTGGGAAAATGCATACCTACGAACTGCACACAGCTACTTTTCTACCTAATATATGAAACTGAGAGATCCAGTTAAAACTTACCTATAATCCACAAGAAGGCAGAAAGATCTTAAGGTAAGACGTGGTAAGCTCTCTACAGAGAAGCGCAGTGGGTGGACAGGCAAAGCAATATTCTGACTTCATAAAGCTTGGATTACCTGGAGCGCTCCTCATCTTCATAGCCCATGATGATATATTCCTCATTAACATTAAGTGGCGGACAAAGGCAGCCCGAGCTGGTGTAGAGGTTGACGGTGTCCCTTGGGATGTTCACCAGAGACGCCTTCAGAATCTCCTTCACCTCCACTACTGCAGTCACATCATGGCACTTAGTCTTCAGCTCTTTGACTTTAGCCCGAATGACTGGGATAAAGGACAACATAGCTGGTTCAGTAATATGACACACAGTACATGCCTCTATTAAAAACAGAGAGGTAAGCTGTTTTCTAATGAATTCCTATCCATTTAACGTTCCCTGACTGCAGAGGAAAAGTCCACTACACATGTTTGCCTTTGATGTTAGTAAGTAAAAAAACTAAGCCACGTACTTCCTCCCCTAATGCTCAGCCCTGATCTCGTTCCAATTTGTGTGTCTGTATATATTTGTGTGTGCATATATATACATTTGTGTGTGCGTGAGTTTCATTATGAGAAATTCATTCAGATAATCAAAGATTGAACAATTTGATTAATTTTCCTCCAAAATTTTATTTTGCTTTCAGCATACTATTTTTATACCTTTAGTTACACTAAACCTTCTTCCGGAATCAAAGTCATCACCATTAAACCTTGTTCATTCCGTCTGCTTGGAGGTCGCATCCCCAGCACTGCCCCTGTCCCGTGATGTGTGTGTTCTAACAGGTCCTTGATCCAACCACCTCTACTGGCTCTCAGTCTGTCTCCCAAGAGACAACTTTCTTTCTCGATATAAAGATAAACTGCCTTCAACTGCAAAGTCAAAGTATTTGATTTAGAATCTAGAAAGCACGGTACTGCTACTTTTCTGTATCTCTCCTTTAAGCTCTTGGTAAATGAAGTGTTTCGAGGAAGGTTTTTTAAAATATTAAGAAAAAAATAAAAATATCAACTAGCAAGAAGTCCGTAGCAATTGTTCAGGAATCCTTATTGCACAAATTTAATCTCCATGGAGGTTATACAGAGGGAAACACAATTTATCCAAATGAATCCACTTTTTGAAAGCTTCTTAGGTATAAATCTGCAGATCACTTTGGTCTCCACACCTCTCCACATGTTTTAGAAGTTTGAGACTACAAAGAACTAGAAGAAATAATCCATGAAAATATAAAGTCAGGTAATAAGCCACTTCTCCATTACGGTTTCAACTCTATCACAGGAATTTAATAGTCCACCAGTACAACCTGCATATGACAGAAATTAAGTTACTGATTGATTCTTAAATCTTTAGAATAAACACTTATGTTTTCTTCACAGGTATTTCAATCTTTAGAGAACTAGTTGCCTTAAGTATGAGAACTTGTAGCAAACAAAATATAACTGCCTGGCTGTCCTTGCCTGTTTGGATTTGCAAGCAGAGTCTCTTCCTATTGGCATTCTCTCCGTGGTGTATTTTAACAAGAGATAAGATTGCTCTTTTTAAAACATCATTTGGGAGAATCGAATGATAAGTTCTTAACCCTGACCAGCAGACATTTTTTTGTGTCCTGGCTTAAATGAATGTGCTTCATAGCATCCATCAACCATTAGAGATTAGTGAACTGTGTAAATGTTCTCAAACTAATGATTTATTTACCCAGTGTGTCTACTATTTTCATTAGAAATTTTTAGCACATGTACCCACTCCAAAATAAATATCTCTCTACAAGACCTACTTTATTATTCAAGTAATTTCGTTAAAACTCTAGTTTTTAACAGAATCTGAATGAGGCAGAGGTTTTATCTGAATTATTCAATTGCTCTAATCCCCACATGCAAAAATATAAAATAAAAATCAAGGTATTTTCAAGGTAAAAATGTATTTCATCTTGAGAGGTTTCCTCCAGTCCGCCATTCAAGTGCGTGCCTCTCCTGAAGAATCTGTAAATCCCAGACACACGACAATCCTTAAATGATGGGGAACCTTGTTAATGTCTGCTACAAAAATAATTTCTGCCTTTCTCATTTTATTTTACAATATTCATTTAGCTACCTTCTCTAAGGTCTTCTCTTTCCAGCAGCTTGTAACCACTAATATTCTAACTTTTAACAAAAATAGTAGTACCTACCACTACAACATTAAGGAGGATGAATAAAGTAAAAATTAATCATAAGCAAAGACAAGCAAAATACAAATGACAGAACTTCTCTGTCATAAAATTATGTTTGAACTTTTATTACTGAAAAGTTCATATGCCATTTTTCAATTTGAAAAAGCTAATATCGTAAAAATTAGGAGCTTCCTTTCCCCTGAGGTTTCTCATTATCAATTTGCCTTAGAAACAGTCTCCTGATATGCCGTCAAGCATCAGACTTCTTCACTACATGTGACCCTTCCACCTTGGACAGTGTCTGTTATTGACCAAGAGGGACTGGGTTCCTTAAGATGAACAGCAGGCAAAATAAATAAAAATACATTCCATTGAAGGAAATGTTGGGAAATTAGTGGTATTTGTTTCAAAGAGAGTTAATTACACCAAAAATGTTCTGCTTTATATTTTCTAATATACAGTATTTCCAAAGATATCAAAGATTACTCTTACACAGTCTTACCCACTTCTCTCTTTCCAATTTCCAAAAGTGTAGAGGTAGAAATAAATCTGCTCTATGTGTCTAAAATATGCTACATAAACACAGTAAGATGTTCATTGTGATGATAAAGTTCACTTCAAAAGTGTATTCAACTGCCATGTTCACTTAGAGACTCAGCACAGGTGTCTTCTGCAGAGTAATGAGGCTTTTCACCACCCAGTTAAGTTACAGCTCTGTTTGGGTTAATGTTTTGTTATCAGAACATCATATTGTTGGGCCAAGCTAGATAACAAAACATCTCCTTGACTGAATACCAACGACTTCCACTGAGTGTTGCTTTGCAAACCTGCTGATACTCTCCTCACACTAGGCTGACTGAAGAAACCAAACTGGGCCCCCTGAAGCACTGTGGGGTTCAGCAGGCAGCTCCAAACACAAACCAGGTCCTTCTCAGTCACCTAGGCAGAGAAGAGCCCATCTACCTGGAAACTTACCTCTGTGTCCTGAACAGCATGCTTCCAACATGCCAAAGCTGCTGCCTGAGAGGCCCAGAATCAAGTGTCTGTTCAGAACTTTGCCTGTGTAAACCATTTTAATTGATTGAAACAGGACAATGATGCCCTTAAACATGGTCTTTTTTTTTTTCTGTACTGGGAATTGAATCCAGGACCTTTATACTGAGCTACGTCTTCAGCCCTTTATTTTATTTTTTGAGGCAGGATCTCACTAAGTCACTTAATTGCCTGGGCTGGACTTGAACTTGTAATCCTCCTGCCGCAGGCTTCCAGAGTGCTGGGATCACAGGTGTGTGCCACCGCACCCATCTTAAGCCTTATTTTTAAATTGCTATACTCATTTACATGCATGCAAGTGTGCACACACACACACACACACACACACACACACACACCCCATTCTTAATGCAGTGTGCTTACCATAGTTGTAATTGTTCCGGAAATAGGTCTTCTGCGTAGCTCTAACAGGCTTACATTTGCAACGTTCTGAAAAAAAAAAAGATGGGATAAGTGTATTCGAAGCAAGGGGGAGTATTTTGAGGGGGATTAAGAGCAATATGTCTTATATTGTAATAAATTTGTTTTAATTTAAACATTCACTGTATTTTTCAGTCATACCTCAGAAAATAGAAAATATACAATTACCTCAGAAAACAGTTGATTACATGTTGAGTTTTCCCTAAAACAGTATCCCTAAGAAAGTTCCTTTAAAAAGTCAGTGATTAAAAAGAAAAGTCAGTGATGTTTTATCTACTGCAACACAGAAAAGAGAATGAAGCACAAACGAGTCTGAGAAAGACAGCTAATAAAAGCTGTGTTGAAAAAGAGTTTTATGTTGACATGGGAACCAATAAAAAGCAGAAGCTCTTGTTGACTACTTGCAATTGCATTTTCTGATCAAAATAAACTTTATTTCAGTTGAACCTGTAAATAAGCAGCAGTGGTCACAAGAACAGTAGTATCCTCTCTGCCAGCAGGAAGCTGCAGAGAGAAGCATCTCCCCCCTAGGAAGGGGTCACAGCAGCAACTATTCTGGTCAGGAGATAAAATGGAATTTCTCACACAGCACACAGTACCTTCCCTCCCTTGTTCTATGGGTAGTTTTAAAAATGAGATTTCTATAAAGATCTCAGCCCAACAAGCAATGGCCAATATCAATGCTTGTGGCTATTCTGAAGAAGGCTAATCCAAGAGGAACTTTCTTATTAGCAAAATGTTTGTACTCCTTTTAAAGAAAATGGAAAGTTATCTAGTTCTTGGCTTCTTATGTAGTTGTTTTACTCTGTATTAAAATGTTATAATGATACATATTTTAAAAGAGAGATATTCTTAAGAACATTTGTGAAGAAATAAATTCTTTAGTCTTTGACTTACAATTTATCCTCCTATAGATATGGACTTGTTTTTCTATTTAAAAATAAATATCAAAAATAATACCTGCAATCAGGTGTCATGGCACACGTGTAATTCCAGCACGCTGGGAGGCCAACACAAGAGGATTCCAAGTTCCAGTCCAACCTAGCAACTTACAAGACCTTGTCTCAAAATTTAAAAAAAAAAGTTTATGGGCTGGGGATGGAGCTCAGTGCAAAGACCCCAGGTTTAATCACCAGTTCCTAACAACAATAATAACACATGCAGGAGCTGAGGATGTAGCTCAGTGTTAGAGCTCTTGTCTAGCATGTGTGAGGCCCTGCGGTTGATTGCAGCACCACAAAATAAATAAATAAAACAGAAATACATATAAAGAAATCAATTACACAACTGTAACTCTTCAGAAATTTATCCATGCTCTAACAAAAGCCCTTTGGCAAGAAATACAGCAACTATCACTGATTTTAATCTAATTTGGTGTTGCTATCCACATAACTTTGCTGCAAGCATAAACAAATGGATTCCATAAAATTTCCCAGGCAAAGTTTTTTTGAATTATATCATATGGTAATTTAGGACGATTTCAAGAAAGTATTTACATAGCTATATATACAATTACATATACATGGCTGGACTATTGCCCAATAGCTAAGAGCTAAGCAGTTATATTCTCGGGACCAACTTTTGTGTAACTGTAATGCACTCATTAGGCCTGCTGCTGTCTCAGGGGCAGCGGCACACTACAGATATACTATATATGGGGCCCTTCTATACCCTCGTAAAGCAAGTACTAATTCATGTAAGTAACAGCTCAGTAAATTAACAGAGTAATAAGGAGTAGTGGGATTTTATAGCTACCAAGTTCAAATGTGGTAGAACTTCCTTTAAACATAGTATAACTGAGTTCATTCATGAGAAAGATATCTTAGACCAAGAGATCTGAAGCATTATTCTTCTACTTTTACACACACACACACACACATTTATATATGCCTAAGAACTAGGAAATCACAAAGAGCCATGGAGATGCCACATGCATTATTTATTTCATTTTTTGTATCTGCCACCCTGAATCAGACTGCAACAAGTTTATTTTTCTTTACCACCAAGAGCTGATTTCCTAATGCTCAGACTTTTCGTTGTGCCAACAGCATTACCATCATTACTAGCTTCCTTGCTAGTAGTCTTCTTCTCCCAGCTTCCCCATAGCACCAAGTTTTGGTGTCCATGTACTATGGAAATGACTGAAGTTTAGACAAAAATTATTAGACACTGATTTCCTTTTATTCCACTGTTGAGAAGAAAAGCTTATAACAGAATTTGAGTCTACCTTGGTGCTTTATCTAATAGGAAAAAAATATTTAAAACATTAAAAGAGCAGCTTTGATAAAATACACTCAGTGATGACAAAGATATAAGCAAAGTCTTCAGGTTAGCAATGCACTTCACAGTCTAGAATTAGATGTGACACCCTGTGTTGTGGGATGCAGTGCAGGGCTACATCCTGGAGCAATCACAGCTGTGGCCAGGACACTATCTCAGGCTGGTCTTCATTCTTTGCTCCTCTTGTCCAACTCTTCCAGATACTTTCCTAGCATTACTGATTTCTTACGTCTCTGCTCAGGAAACTGAAAACTGTCTATTATCCCAGTAGAAATATTAGTTTATCACCCTAGTACAGATTTGAAAAATCAAGACACCAGCATCCCGTGGAACTGTGTCTACACTGGGGGCTGCCCAGGTCACACTTCTGTGTAGAAGGAATGAACAGGCTCACTGATTCAGTTGTGAAGCTTCTGCTAAGCCTAGTTCCAGAGGGAAACAAGCATTATCATTCTTTATTCAACATAATAATAGGCTCCTTTATTAAAACCACAAGAATAATAGTATTTTTGATGTGGTTTATAAGATCTAAAGAATTGTAACTACCTATACAATTCTGAAAGGTGATACTGATTTTCACTGATTGCTCCAATCTTATGTGGGTTGGAGGCTAAGTGTGATACAGCCTGCTAACCCTGGTCTTTGTTTGAAATTCAATGCTTTCAGGTCACATTCAGAGTTATAAGACTGTAATTAACTTTACCTGACTTTAAAAGCTCTATAATCTTCCATGTACCATGACTTGGGTAGAATACTACCTTCGAGTAGATATTTCTTCCAAATTTCTAGGAAAAAATTTTAAGTCAGACTCAGGATTTACTGTCCAAAAGTAGGAGAGAGAACACAATTCCATTTGTGTTAAATTTCTATTGCAACTCTTTTGACCCTTTCCAATCAGATTAGAGTTTCAGTAATTTTAATTTGTGCTAAACATACTGTTGCTATCTTGGCATTTGACCTCTGAGATCCATCTGGTGCTCTTTCCTTGCATTTTAAGACACATTTTTAAATATTTTAAAATAAATGTTCATGGTTTGAAGATCTAATCCTTAGCTCTGACCTTATTGAGAACCACATCTATATATTCAACTGCCTAACAAAGAATCAATGAGCGTGTCCTTAAAAAATTTTAAACATCTGCTAATATCCTTCCCACCACAAAATTCTTTTTCTTCCGTAGAAATGATAGCGTCCTCTGACTCCACAACCCTGGTTATCCAAGTTTCTCTAAATTTGAGATGGAAAAGGGAGAGAGAATATTCGTTGAACCCTTTCGGTCACTTACATAATAATATATTTATTCTCCTAGTATTTATGGGATATCTGCTACACTCACAGCTTTGTAATAGGCATGTAGGCCACACAATGAACAACACAGATAATCCAGAAGAAGATACGAACACTGAACAAGTAATTACAAAACAATTTATTTTCATATGTAATATATGCTATGAAAAAATACAGTGTGTGATGAGAACACATAATTTAACGACCTAACCTGGTCTGGCCTTCACTGTCCTCTGAGGAAATGATATTTAAGCGTCAAACCTAGAAGATGAGTTACACTCATCCAGGCAGGAGCTACATCTTGATACGTAAAATAGAGAAGAAAAAGTCCACAAAGGAGACTGAGAAGGAGCTTTCAGTGGTGTGGAAGGAAAAACAGGAGGGTGCATCGTTTAAAGGCTGGAAATAAAAGGGTGTTTCAAAGGGAAAAGGTGGGTCATCTTTTGTGTCAAATGACCCTCCACGCTCAAATTAGTTCAGACATAAAGGAGTCCATTGAATTTAATTAGCAAGGAGAGGATAGGACCCAGAGAAAAAGGAGGAATAGGACTTTGAAAGCTGGAACACTCCATCCACTACGCAAGAGGAAAAGGAAGCAGGGAGCTGATGTAGACGGGGCTATGTGTTTGTGGCTGGGAGGATGAGGGAGTTCTTTCCAACAGCTTGTACTTTCCCATTGCAGGATGCAGTGAAGTCTTCAGCTCTCTGGCCTTGAAAGGAAGATGCGGTGGTTTGCAGAGAGAAAAGTATAAAGCAGTTATTTTGAGTGGAAAGGCAGACTTTCTAGTAGGCAGGATTCCTATGCAATGTTGGTTGTCTAAATTTTTTATCCTAAACTCAAAGCATATCAGTCACCCCAGTTGCGAATTTTCCAGGAGAGTGTGGCAAAGGAGGAGAAGGCAAGGAAACCAAAGGAGCGACTGACTGACTGCCTGATCGATGGCTGATCGATTGACTTCAGTAGTGGGAAATGACTCAAGGCCTGGTAGGCAAGCACCATACCACTGAGCTACATGCCTAACTCTTTTTAAATTTTTTTATTTTGCTAACTTGCCCAGTCTGGCCTCAAACTTGTGATTCTCCTCCCTCAGTGTCCCAAGCAGCTGGGATTATAGGAATGCACGACTCTGGCTGGCAAAGGTATTTTTAAGGGAATGATTATTACTGTGCACAATGAAATCTCAGGTAGACAAGGAAGCTACAGGCTGAACAGACAGCAAGAGGCAGTTGATACAGAAGCAGTCTCAATGTGTTTTTTAAAAAACAGCAATGATGGTACCGGAGCAAATCAGCTGGAACGAAACTAGGTAGCAGGCAAAGAGTAGGGTGGTTGACATTAGGAGGATGAACTTAGTGCCACTTCTAGATAGCAAAGTCCAGCAGTGTCCGCGAAAGCGAAAGGCTGGGGCGGACCAAACGCAGGTCAGTGAAGGAGTCAGCGCCCTGGACGGGCTGATCACTGTACAAAAACTGCAGCACGGACAGCTGTCACTGTGGAACTTGTCCCAACAGGCCTTACGTGCAGGGCGAGCAACGCGGTATTTGGCCTTCTGGAAGCTCAGTCCCACTGTGGTTCTAGAACAAGGAGAT
This sequence comes from Hystrix cristata, assembly GCA_004026905.1. Lineage (NCBI taxonomy): Eukaryota > Metazoa > Chordata > Mammalia > Rodentia > Hystricidae > Hystrix > Hystrix cristata. The sequence goes on from PVJO010010581.1 coordinate 51,496, forward strand.
GTAAAAACATCCCAGATCCCTCCCCTAAAACCAACACATTCTCTCCTCCCCAAATCACAAGTCAGCTCAAGAACACTTTATGGAAAATCTACAGGGTCTTATTGTTACTAGGACGTTAGAAAAGAAAACAAACCACCAGAACCCTAGTGTCCTGATCTCATGGATAAAAGGGAAAACAAAAGCAACAATTCCTGCAGAATCAGAACTGAGAACTAAACCCAGAGCAATATTTAAAAGGCTAGAGCTTAAAGGTCTTATTGGTGTTATGCTTACCAATAAGATTTGTTATACAAAAATAATGAAATAGGTAAATCTCAAAAAGTTATAGTAAGCAAAAACAGCAAGTCAGAAGAAGATGTACTGTGTGACTCCCTTTACATGAAGTTGCAGATCAGACACTAATCCAGAGGAATAAGAGTTAGAACCGTGCTGGCCCAGGATGGGCATGAGGAACTCTGCTTGTCTTGGTCTGGCGGATGGTTAGAGAGGTCCACACATTTGCCAAAATTCAGTATGACATACACTTGGGATTTGTGCATTTTGCCATAAGGAAATTAAATCTTTTTTGAGGGGGGAGGAAATTAAATCTTAATAAAGTACCATTACCATAAAAATTCCTATAAGACATTCCTCTCATTTTTCCATAAAATAGAAGTGTGCCATGACTTAGCAGCCATTCATTACATGTTTAAAATAATATTTATTTCCTAAATATATACACAGGGTAAAAAAATATCATATTAAATTTTATCTTGGGTTAGAGCAGTATATGGAAAATGTGATGAAGTTGACTGGTGAACCTAGGTAATATAAGGCTTTAAAAAGCAAAAGTAACATTTGCTCAATTTAGCTGTAAAAACAAACCTCAAATATTGTAATAAAGGACTCAATTCATAGTAATTTGCACTTTATAAAAGGGAACTGCTTATGGGTAAGAGAACTAACACTATTAAGAACAGGAAATTCAATTTATTTTTAGAGTGTATTTTTTGGGAAAATTTTTAAGTAAACTATCTTCTACAAACTTGCAGGATCGAAGAGTTTATCAGACCATGCAAACGTCAAGAGTCAATGTAATTTGATCTGTTTTCCCTTATAGCACTTAAGTGTTGTGTTTCGTGATATACTCTAAGAAGTCAATGCACAAAGAGACAAAATGGACTTCACGGCCTTTAGAATGTCATATGTCTACTCAATGCCAAACATACGAAAGAGGTCAAAGAGAAGAGAAATTCAGTCACCTGCCTCCTCCTTCATCTCATGGTCTTGGGACGTGCTGTGCCTGGATGCATAAATGTACATTATGTTTTTGACAAATGGTGGGATGAATGAACTGAAACCAACTAAGAATCTTCAGTATTGGGGACCCATAGAAATGATGCTGCCACGTACTAAACAAGAATGTCGCAAGGGGGAAATTTTTAAAGGAAAATATTCTGTTAGTTATTACATATGTTATATTTGAAGTACAAATAGGACATGTAGGTAAAGTTACTTATTGGAGGGAAAATGTGATACTCTCCTTGGGAGAGGGATGAGAACTACAATCACAAAAGTAGCGATGAACCTACGTGGATGACTCCACCGAGAAGAAATCACCATCAGGAGAGGTAGAAAGACGCCGAGTGCAGGAGCCCCGGGATGTGCCCAAGCTGAAGGACAGGATGAGAAAAACTCCGACAAGCTGGGTAATAGTTGAAGGACAAGAATGATGAAGAAAGAGAATCGGTCAAAAGGGTCAACTGCTGCAAAGTAATGAAAAAACCCTGTAGTTATAAACTACTGCAACAATTACAAAAATACTATTTTTTTTCCAGTAAACATAAGCGTAGAAGTTGTCCCAAGTTAATTCAGCATCTTTAGTCAGTAAACATTTGCAGAAGGGAGCTCAGAGCTCAATATAATCTGATTTTATACTGGGAAATAAACCTGAGATTTTGGTCATGCTTATATAGCTAATAGTGTCAGAATTCATAAACCACATTTCCTCTTTGGAGAAAATGGTGTGCTTTTAAATGTAAACACTCATATAGTCATTGTCATCACAAAATTCAAAAGCAGAATTATTTGGGGAATTGTTTTAATTAAAAATATACCTTTTCATTGAACCATTTGTACATCTGTCTTAATTTTCTGTGCTGATTTGATAAAGTGATTCACTCAGTGGAATGGACCTAAAAATTTTTTCCCTGTACATATTCCATGCTATGCAAATGGAGAGGGTCTCTTCTCTATTCTGATAGGATTTACAACAGTAACACACTTATAAATTAGAAGCTGCTTAGAGTCATTATCTCCTAAAAGAAAAAGGAAACTGTTGTTTTGAGGCAAAGAATAAATTAACTGGAGTGAAAGAATTTCTTTTCCAAATTCCAGACACAAACAGCTTGACACTCTGAAAAGAGGTCATTATCTGGGTTACAATGTTTTTGTGCCTTCTTCCTTTCCTGTTTTCTCATGATCCATCTCAGCTGTTACATTTCTCCAAAGTATTTGAGTGTGAACAGATTACCTTTTCTTTTTGGAACATGTAAATATATTCGTGTTTTTTCACAAACAGAAGGAGCTTTGGTTTTACCTGTTTGTTTTCTTCATCCCCATTATACCAAGGAACAGGAAAACATTTTTTTTTAAAAGAACAGTAAACAGGAACCCAGAACACTGCATTCATTCTAGATAGTTCTCCACGTTGAAGTATTTTTGTATATTGTTTACAGTGTTGTTGACGTCTTCTCTCCTTCACACACTGAAGCTCTGTCTTACTCTAACTTTAACCTCTGGACGAATTGATAGCACACATTTGCACTTGGCCAGAACTTTCGACTCAGCAATTGCCTGATTACACAAATGAGCTTTATTGTTTTCTTTGAGCAAACCTAATAGGAGTGATCCTTGAAATCACACATCACTAGATGCTAGCTATTTCCAACTGCTTTCATGACACTGTCAAACGTTTTCAATAACTTCAAGTGATTTGCAGAATAATTCTTTAAAACTTCCATGTAATTTTACTAACTTATGTTTTTAATAAGATAAATGGTTGTTGGGGGTAGCTTTGGTGTACAATGCCTTAGGTCAAAAACTTGTTCCCTGATAAGATTCAGTGGAAGCCAAAAGTGAAAACTGTCTCGATTTAGTGAAAACTGGTATTTCAAATTATTTACAACTTAATAAAAGTTCCACTTCTGCATTTAAGATATACTGACCAAAAGAGCAGTGAAACAGAAGAAATACATCGCAACTAATCGTACTTATGATATTCTTGTAGAAATACATGCACCACTTAATCTTAGTAATGGAAACTAGAAAACAACCCAAATATCCAAAAATATCAGCATGAATAATGTGTGGTACATTCAATGGTGGAATTCTACATGGTCATGAAAACAAAAAACAAGGTCTGTCCACATCATAATGAAGAGCAAAGGAAGCCACATGCATATACAGAAAGTCTATGGTGTAGGGTGCCATTCATATATGTAAAATTCAGGATCAGGCAAAATTAATCTACGGTATTAGAATTCTTGCCAGTAGTTACCTTTGGGAAGAAGGGTGGGCTTAGTGACTTGGAGGCTTCTGGAGGACTGGTAAACATTATATATCTTCGCTTAGGTGGTATTTACAAAAGGGTTTACCTTGTTAAAATGCACTAAGCTGCATGTTTGACCTGCACACTTTTCTGCACAAAGTACAAAGAGCATAATAAAGGGAGAGTGAAGGAAACAAGGGAATAGATCTCTTGCAAATGGGAAGCAGTCCAGGAGACCAAGGATGAGGGGAGAGGAAGAGGCGAAGGGGAAGTAAGTGGAATTAAGATAGGCCGTGTACAGGAACCTAATAACTTTGATGAACGTAAACATTATATGTCATAAGCATCAGCCAAGAATACGAACAACAGGAATGGAAATGGAGAAAGGCAGAGGGAGGGAGGTGGCTGGGAAAGGGAAGAGGATTAAAAAAGAAACAAGCTGTATTATGTACATGTATCCACTCCCCAAGAAGAATGTAAACTTCATGTACTGCAAACATGTACTGATAAAATAATAAAAATTCAACCTAAAATTATTCTATCTGTGAAGAACACAGAAAATCTCACCCTCCAGGGCAAAGACAATCAGATGATATAGATGTTCCAATTATCAGGCAGTAATATTAAAATGCCCCAAAACAAAGAGTGAACATTCTTGAAATGAATGAAAGGATAGAAAATCCTGACAAAAAATACAAAATATAGTGAAGACCCAGTGGAAATTTTAGTTCTGCCAAAATATAATAACAAAAAACTACCTGGTGATACAAAATGGAAATAACAAAGAAAAGAGTCAATGAATTTTAGGACAGATCAGTAGGAAATATCTAAATAACAGAGAGGAAATAATGACCAAGAGGAAAGAGGACCAGAGGTTGTAGGACAATACCAAAAGTTCTAACATTCATATCATGTAGAAGATAGTGTGGTGCAAAAAATTCCTTAGATTTATAGATTCAGGAATCTCAGTTAACCTTCAAAAGGAACACAAAAAGATTAATGTCCAAGCATGTCATAATCATGCTGCTAAAACTAAAGGCAAAGAAAAATACCTCAAAAGAAGGCAGAGAAAATTGATGCACTACTTACAGAGGAACAAGGATTTGGATGACTGCCAACTTCCCATAAGTAACATGAGGCCAGAAGTAAGCAGAATATTTTCATGTGTTAAATAAATCGCCAACCAAGAATTCTCTATCCAGTGAAAATATCCTTCAGGAATGAAAGTGAAATGAAGTCATTTCCAGGTGAAGGAAAACAGTGAATTTGTTGCCCCCAGAACTGCTCTAAAAGAAGTGCTAAAGGAAGTTCTTCAGACAGAAGAAAAATGATACTAGAAGGCAACCTGGAATATGAGGAAATAAGGAAGAACAATAAAAATTATAAACATCTGTATAAATATAGTATTGTTCTGCTCTCAAAATGTTTAAAACATATTTAATGGTTAAAAGAAAAAATATGACAGTATCTCATGGATACACACACACACACACACACACACACACAGACTGCTGTGCAGGAAGGCAGAGAGAGGGAGGAGATACACTTAAATAATCCAAAAGACAAAAAGAAAATAGGAAAAAAAAAGAAATGGGGCAAACGGGAAACAAAATGGTGATCCTCGGTACAAATGTATCAACATTACATTAGATTAAATGATCAAAATACACCAACCAAAAGACCGAAATTGGCAGAATGCATTTTTAGAAAATCAACCACAAAACACATTGACCTAAATAGGTGATGTTTACAAGAAATTTACTTAAAATTTATTTTTCAGATGATGGTAAAAAAAATTTATTTAGAAATAACAATTTAAGTATGAGAAACACAGAATGATAGAAAAAGCATACAATGCAAAGAAAGTTGGAATGGTTATATTACTATCAGTCAAAATAGATTTAAGAGCAGAGAAAATTATCAGAGCTAGACAGACATTGCATAATGAAAACATCAATTTGCCACTAAGACACAAAAAAATATAAAAGGTATGTGCAGCATTAACAGCACTCTGAAAATACACAAAACACTATCAGACTTTAAAAATCCACAAAACATTTGGAGACCCAAAACATCACTCTCTAAGAGATAGAAAATTGGCAAAAATATAAAAGAACTGAATAAAAGTATTAATCAACTGAATAAAGTTAACATTTAAAGAACATTCTGCTCGGCAGCAAAATGTACTTTTTTCCAAGTGCACATGGAGCATTCATCAAGACAGATCACATCCTGGGTCAGAGTAAACCTTAATAAATTTAGAATTCAAATCATACAAAAGTGTGTTCTCTGACCGTAACAGAATTAGAAAACTAATTTAAAATAACAAGAAAAACATCCCTTAACAGCAACAAATTAAACAGCATAACCCTAGATAAGGCGTGAGTCAGAGAACTCTCAGAGGAAATTACAAAATATATTGAATTGAAGAAAAATTTTTTAAAACTACCAAAATTTGTGGTACAAACTAAAGCCACTCTTAGACAGCATTAAGTTATACTTAAAAAAGAAGAAAGATCTCAAATACAAGCTTATACCCTAAAAAAAATTAAAAAGGAAAACAAATCCAGAGGAAGCAAAACAGAACTCAAAAATTGAAAACAGAAAAACGATAGAGAAAAATGAACGAAACCAAAAGACCATTCTTTGTATCTATAAGACAACTAAGAATTCTCTAAACTTGCTATTTAGAAACAAACAAAATAACAGGACAAATAATTCACCAGAAAGAATTTATTTGATAGCAAATAAGCCCATGAAAAGATATTCGACATCATTATTAGGGAAATGCGAGTACTGAGCTGTAATTACACACCTACTAAAATGGCTAACAACAACAAAAAGAAGCTGACAATACCAAGTGTTAGCAAGGACACAGAGCAACTGGAATGCTTACACATTCATTGTCAGTGCAAAATTCTACAATCATTTTGGATACAGTTTGACAGATTTTTATAAACTGAAACATATACTTACCACATAACCCAGAAATCCTCTTCCTATTTACTTTAAAGAAATGAAAACTGATATTCACACAAACTCTGTACATGAATATTTATAGCAGAGCTCTTTCACAATTGCCAATACCTAAAAAAATCCTAGCTATCCTTCTAGAAGTGAGTGGGTAAACAAATGGAAATATATCCAAATAAAATTTTCAGCCACAAAAAGGAATGGACTATTGACACATGACATCTTAAATGATTCTCGAAGATATTATGCTGAGTGAATAAAATCCAATCTCAAAAGGTCACATTACTCTATCATTTCTTTTATATGTCAATCCCCAAAAGATGCTAGTATAGTGACTAGAGAACAGATGAGTGATTGCCCGGTTCAGAGGACAGGAAACGTGTAATTATAAAAGGATACAGTGTGAAGGAGTCTGGGGGAAGGCTGACAGAATTATTCTGCATCCTGATCATATTAGTGGTTACATGAACTTATACATTCATCAAAATTCTGTACACCAAACTGCTGGCATAGATCAAAAGAAGAGGTCAATTTTATTATACCCAAATACCAAAATGAAATTAATACAAACAAATAACTTTTTTAAAGAAGGTTAGGAAAGTTCTACTGGAAAAAAAAGAGGAGAATAGCTTCTGGATTTCCAGGAGGGGTCCCAAATGGGATGGCCCAATAATTAACTTTTAAGCTTACTTTTACGATGTTTGGGCACAAACTTCCACAGAGAAGACTTGAGTCATTAGGTTGCATGAGAGACTAATGACCACAAATGAAAACCAGGAACACACTGATGCACTCACCAGCGCTTGCTCCTCTGCAGTTCCCATTACTGGAATCCATAGGAAAATCTGAAAAGTGATAAGGAAAGAACCGTAACGTATTTGTTATTATGTCAAGAATTCCTATTCAAACACCTAATTCGATGGCAACTCTGATTTGGTAAGAATAAGGTATCTCAAGGCAGTGAGACTGCACTCTTATTTGTGGATCAAATAAGGATGTAATCTACTCTTCCATGTGATTGAAAGGTGCTACTTTTGGATCCTCATCAAGTGTGCATAAAATTTCAGGCTCTAATAAATAACTTATGTTTGAATTTCATATGTGTTACAAATAATGACTATCCTATCACAATGAAGTCCATTTTGACTTGATGGCACCCAACCATTCTCTGTGCCTTGATCACAAGGAGAATTCTACAACCCGAGAATAAATAGATGTCTCACACTGTGTGCACCCCAAACACCTCGGTGCCTGCGGAAAACATTCAGAGAGCATTCCTGGCCCTTTGTCAGCTCCAGACTAAGCAGCTCTTCAGCAGAAAGGAAACCCATGCCTGGCAACAATTCACAGCAGTGCAGTTAATAGATGTGACAATAATTAGAAATTGCCATTGATTCTTTCCATGATGCTGCAGCACCAGACCATGGTCATAATAAAGGTCCCCTATGCTCTAATTAAGAAAGCAGTCTCTAATAAGTAGCATCCAGGACCCTGAAGAACACCCTGCTGAGAGGCGCACACTTCACCATATATGCCCACGATGCTCCAACTTGTGCTTTTATATAAGAGTCTATACTCATAGTAACACTTTCTGCTAAATGAATGTGATGCCTCTGTTTATCCTAACAGAAAATAGTGTTCTTCTGCTGTCATCGTTCCTCAAAGGTCATATCATAAACTAAACAAGGAGGAGTTTATTGGACACTGATGAACACAATAGTATTAATGACTTTCGTTATCAGATTTAGTAATTATCAGCTGATTTTGTTTGTTTTTCTGGGGCCAGGAAAGCAACCCCAGAGCCTCATGCATGCACGTGCACTACTGCTGAGCTACGTCCCTAGCTCTCAGCTGGTATTTAAGAAGCTGTATTCAGCTGAGGATTTAGTTCAGTGGTAGAGCACTCGCCTGGCAAGCATAAGGTCCTGGGTTCAATCCCCAGCACCCAAAATAAAACAAAAAGCTGTATTCAAGGAAAGATAGGAGTCTTCAAGTCAATAAATAGATAAGCAGGCAACAAATACTAGTTCTAAAACATGTGCTTCAACTTGGCCATGAACTACTAACTTAATGGCTTTTATTCCATTGGAACTTCATTCATGACAAATGCATCCATGTTGTAGAGTAATATGCCAATAGATTTTTCTATTTATGAATAATGTGATAAAACACATATGGTTTATATAAAAATAACCTCCCTGTAGATGAGCAAATTACATTGGCCTATACTTGAAAATGTTTAGTGTACAAGTTATATAAAAATGAAAAATAAGACTTGTCTCTTGGAAAAAGAAATCCTCTTCAAAATGGTTGACCCAAGGATAATGTTTTCCTCCTTTCATTCATCCAAAGGAAAACATGACTACACTTTTAAAAATGCTCAGAAGTCAATTATTAGAAGTGTAAGAGAGAAGAAAGTGTTTTCTGATCATAAATAATCACCCCCCAAAATGCTGTCAGGGGATTAAGTTTAAGAATTCTACCATCAACATGATCCTGAACTAAAATAATAGACACTGTATCATTAGATTGACAAGGATTTCTAGTAGGGATCACAAAGGTTTTCAGAAGAAGAATTCACAGTAGCTGCGAGAGGCAGGAGGGTTTTCCAGGTAGGAAAAGGTACGGCAAAGGCACTGGGGCGGGAAAAGGCAGTATCCATCATACAGCCTGAACATCCTCCAATGTGGTTGGGTAGAAAACAAAGTAAGCAGAGAGAAATGAAGGCTGGAGGGAGAGTCAGAGTATTTACTTTCATTTGTTAAAAATTTGTTGATTTTTTTGCAGTGCTGAAGACTGAATCCAGGGCATGGACACTGAACTACATCCCCAGCCCTTTCTATTTTTATTTTGAAACAGTGTCTCACTAAATCATTAAGTTGCCCACTCTAAACCTCGAACTTACGCTCCTCCTGCCTCAACCTCCCAGAGTGCCAGGCTTACAGGCCAGAAACAGGTTTTTCATTTCAGGACTATTCTCTTGGAATAGGCAGGAGGAATACTGGAGATAAAGGAACGTGGTCTGGCCACAATCCAAGTGAGAAATGAAGTTCAAACTAAGAAAAGGCACTGGGGAGAAAGAGAAAGAAATGGCATTCAGAGTAGATCCAGTAGCATCGAATGGATGTGAGAGATGAGGGCACGGAGAGAATCGAGGCTGACTCCCAGCTCTGGACAACAAGGGTGTCATGGCAGACTCTCAGTGACACAGGAAACACTAGCAAAGTCCCCCCGGGACCCAGAGCTGGACAAGCTGACGTGAAACTCACATCTCTGCCACTCAACGAAGCAGCAAAGGAGCAACCTGACATCTCTTGGAACCCACCGTCCATAGCCCCGTTTCATTCCCTCAAGCCACATACAAATGGGTTTTCAAGATACAATGAGAAAACTGTCCCTTTAACTACAACCAGATGGTCAAAAGACAGATTCTCCATACAGTTAGGAGTCACGTTTCTTAATAAAAGAGACAGTACAGTGCAGAACAGGCCTTGATGTGTTTTCTCACCAGCTGGACTTACTTGGCAGGTCGTTTAACTTCTCTATAGGCCTTGGCTTTCTTTTCTGCAAAATGGGAACAACAGTACTTGCCACAGAGTTGCTATGGGAATTAAGCTGTTGTGCGCAGCTCCACATTAAGCGTTGTTAGCTACTATCCTAGTGCTGCTAATGACTTCTGTGCCCTGAGGGCGGCACATCCTCTCCCCGCTGATGTGATCATTAAACATTTCTGTTGTGTTTTACCGTTTACTGATGTGACTGCCAATCAGTATCAACAACAAGAGACTCGTCTCTTCAAAGTACAAAATCAACCGCAAATCTGAATTCTAAATAAGGACCTGTAATGCCAATACTGCGGTTTCTCCACACTGAGGAAACACAAGAAACCACACGTCTACGCCTCTTAGTCTCTCCTTTCTTTCTAGACGCCTAGCAGAAAAAGAAAGATCAAATATAGTCAATTTTCCTCTTTCAATGGCTACTTGGAAGTTGGGTAGGAAGGAGATAAAAAGGAAATTGTTGAAATAATATTTAGCGACTACATACAATTTCATATCACTGATAATCAGATAAACTCAGAATAAAATCAATGCCGTAACACCAGATACTCTTCCATCCCTCATCCAGAGTGTCTTTCGATATTTGACATGACGACAGAACCTTCGCACTGTAGCAGGTCTTGTCTCTCATCCTAATCTAAAATTTCCATTCCACATTCCTCCTCATAGCCTTCCTTCTCGGTATTTGGTCCCTCAAATATTTGCAGGTCGGGGCTAAAGAAAAGGCTGCCTGTTCCTAAGCAAAAGGAGGAATGATTGCGCTGCCCTCTGCACATGGGAAAGCAGGCACGCTTTGCCAGACTCGAGGGCTGCAGAGGGTGTTGAGCAAGAGCCGAGGGACAGCGCAGCCCTCCACGCAGCCCAGCAACACTGGGGGTGATTATAAGTCCCTCGGCACGGCAAACTGTAGCTGGTGTAGAAGGAGCTGTGAAACATCATACCATAAACTATCTCGAAGTCTTGATTCCTGAGATAAGTGATTTATAATCAACAGACCTCCACTGTCTAACCTCATTCTTTTTTCCAGTTACTCCTAATGGGATTTACTCTCAAGGATGAAGCCCAGGTTGATTTGTATAAAATCAAATATTAACTTTATACATTCAGAAGAATTAAGATTTGCTTCTCCAGGTAGGTCTCAGTGTAAAGTTTGTTTCCTAGAGATGAACTGGTGGTACAAATTCTAGGCTGTATCTGTGTTTATCAACAAACAAACAAAGAAACCATCAGTCAACTTGATGTAACAATGATAATAATAGCAGAATAGCAACAGTTGCACAATTCCTCCAGGGCTTACTGTGTACCCTGTACCAGGTACCAGACCCGGACTTTACATGCTGTGTAATTCAATCTGTTTGTGTCCTTGGGGTACTGAAGGCAGTTTGGCCCTTAATTTATAGATAAGAAAACACTGAATCAGAGAGCTTAAATAAGTCCACTCTAGCAACAGTTGATGGAGGAAGACTTGAGATTTAACACTTCTGCCTGACTCTAAGGCCACAGTCTTTACTCGCCATGCAATAGTCAATATTTGACTAAACGGTTTAATTAACTAGCTGAAATGAGATCTCAGATAAAGCATAAAAAGCAGTATATGTAGCCATGATCTACAGTTAATATTAAGCATGTAAGGAGAATAAACAATATGAATTTATTAGAAATAGTCAGCATGTAACTTATTCTTTATAAAAGTACATTTACCCTTAGTGTTTTGCAAGCAAAAAGTAGTTTGAAGCATTATTCTATGTCAAGAAGACTTTGTTTTGTGAAAAGTCCTAAGCTTGTTTGTGCAGTCACAATATACCAGGAGGGAAGAGATCCCCATCAACAGGAACATCTGAAAGTCTTCTCGGTATTAAAGAAAGGTGAAGAATGG